>APFE031709335.1:138796-203925 GCA_000404065.3 Pinus taeda
AGCTACCATCGCCCTAGCTGGTTTATTTCTATTTCCGGTTGTAAGCATATTTCAGTATTTTCCATTAATAAAATGAAGCATTATTTCCGCTGCATCTTTGTGTATATGGTTATCTCTGTATTTTATTGCGTTCCTGTTTAAATCCGAATCAATAAATCTAGCTCAATACAATATTTATGATAATATACACACATATACATATCCACATTTTCTCAACCAACAAATAAAAAGATATGATGCCTGTATCAATCAATAAGGGAATCCAGAGGCTCACACCTCCACCCTCAGAGTAGTACTAGGATTCACTTCCTTCCCAGGAAGTCCAAAATCCAATGTCAAGGTCACAGCTGCACCTAATGTCGAATGTTACAATCCTGCACTACTATCCTCTAAGTGAATAGTTACCGATCCATTGTTCCAGGGAACACTCCTAATGTTCACCTGATTCCTTATGGAAATGCTAATGACTAAAAAAAAAATCCATCCCCAACCTTCCCTTCTCTGCTACATAGTCCCTTAGGCTATCTAATCACCTCCTTCCCTATAGTCACACACCTTCCAAGTTTTGCAGGCATCCCCTTCTCTACTACACAGTCCCTCGAGTGACTGCTCTCTTGGCAAGGTTTCCTCGCATCGGAAGTCCAAAAACCAAGGCATATCCCTACATAAAAAACCATCATAACATTCATAACATTCTCATGGAAATCAATGGATACTATTGGGTACCAATGTCCCACAATGGCCCTACCTCTGAAGTTCTTTACCATGATATTGTTGCATGTTCCAATTCCTTTTACTGATGTTGGTAATTCTTACATTCAGTTTCAACCACCTAGTCCAGGCATTTTCCATGCTTTCCTGTACTCATCGGTAGCCCATCAATAAGGTACAACTGTAATTCTGTCTACTTCCTCTCACAACAAGACAAACTAGTTTTTGATCAAATCATCATGTATAAACATATCACATTTGGTTAGCCCAAAATGCAATTGTCATAGATCAAAATCATATATCACATGTAACCATCATAAACAAGAATCATATATCAGATGTAATCATCATAAAACTGAATGATAGATCAGATGTGTAATTAAAACTGAAATAAAATATTGATAATTATCCTTTAATCAGTACTTATCTTCTACCTTTATCCTTTCCTTACATACATTGGATTGGTTTCCACACCCAAAAAACATCTAGTTCCTTCTCTTCAACCACCTACACATGCACACATTCTTAATAACACACATACAACCACACATGACATACAACGCCATACAATACATGCACCTACACCTGAAATACAACACATACACATACACTCAACATACAACACAACACATACACCTGCACCCAATGTACAATACAGTACATACACCTACACCTGTTTTAAAACATAATATATATATGTACATAGAGTAAAACACAATGAATGCACATGTCACAATACCACAAATATGCAACGCACATACACAATACCACACATACACAAAATAACATGAACAACATGCACACAATACCACATGTACAACATGTACACAGTACCACATATACACAACACCACCTACACAACATGTACACAACACGACATTTACATAGCACCACCTACACAATATGTACATAGCACCACCTACACAATATGTACATAGCACCACCTACACAACATGTAAACATCATGTACACAACAACACTTTTACAACATGTACACAAAACCACCTGCACAACATATACATAATACTACATGTACACAACAAAACCTATGCAACATGTACACAACATCACATGTAAAAAATCCGACATGCATGACATGTATACAACACGACATGCACGACATGTACACAACACCACTTGCACACAACACCCCATGTAGAACATGTACCCGATACCACATGCACACAACACCATATGTACAATCATACACATAACACCACATGTACATAGCACCATATGTACAAAATCCACACCATGCCTTATGTACACAACAATGCATATGCAACATGCACAAAGCACCATATGTACACAAAATCTCATATCCAATAGGCACACAACACCATACGTACACAACACTACATATCCAACATGCACACAACACCATATGTACACAACACTGCGTATCCAACATGCACACAACACCATATGTACACACCATTGCATAAACAACATGTAAACAACACCATCTATACATAGAATTCCATAAACAACATGTACACTATTAAACACATCCATGGTGAAGATTGAATATGAAATATAAGCATTAGATTACCTTTACTATTCACAGGATGTTCATTTATAATACATTGTACATAACTCTTGGATTCATCTTCCAATGTATCTTGGAATCCTTTGACTGTTTAACTTCCACCCCATAACCCTTAGAGGATTAGGTGTCCAACATTCCCCCCCTTAATCTGAATGGGTATGTATGAGTCTAAGAAGAGAGTTGTAATACAAAATGTGAAAAAATGCATGGCAACACTAGGCTAAATACACTCTCTGAAATTTTGGTATAAAGCGAGTGGTTTAAGGATGACCACCAACACTGAAACACTCAGTGTGGTTCCAGGAAATCTTCCAAGTCTGGCATGAAGTTGAGGTCTTCTACTAGAGGAAGTGTTCCTAATGTTTTGAAGAGGGGAACCTTTAACCTTGAAAGGGAGGTCTCACCCCACATAAAAAGGGAGAACCTAAACCTGTGATGGTTTAAGGATGACCACCAACTCTGGAATGCTTAATGAAATTCCTGGAATTCTTCCAAAACTGGCAAGAAATTGAAGTCTTCTGCTAGAGGAAGTGTCCCCAATTCTTTGAAGAGATGTCTCAACCCTACATAGATGCTTTAAGGTTGATCATCAACCAAAGGCATGCTCAGGGGCATATTTCTCTCTAGCTACACCATTGAATCTGGTATGGTAGGTTGTTTCTCAGGCTTGCTTGATGTGGATTTGAAGCTTGTAGATGTCCATCACTTCCCCCTCCCCGTCAGATACAAGGTGAGATGATGGAGGAAACTCAACTGCAAGACTGTTCAATACTCTAGAACAAGTTTTTTCATATGACTAAGATATCTTCTTGGTTGTTGATGCCCATTGCCAAGAAGCAATCCATCCAAGATGAATCTTTGTTCTTGCAGGAGACTTGTTTTTAAAGAATTTGTTTAAATAATGAGTGGTTTTATAATAGTTCTCACATGGATGAAGATCAAAACAATGATCTTTCATATGGCAAACTCGGTCATAGTGCTGGCATTCAACAACTTTTGGCTACGAATGTGGAAGAGCAGAATCTGGAACAGGTGAAGGTGAACTGTCATGAAGAAACCCAACACTTTGAAATTGAATGGGCTTGGAATAGTCTAGAATATGAAAGGAAAACTCCTTATCATATCGAAGACCTATTCATTGCTTGTTATGGACAATCTCTTCCCAAGATCTGATGTCTGACTTGGGAAGTGCAGGCTGAATTTCTGCATTTGCATGTAACTCTGCTCCTTCAATGGAAATTGAATCTTAATGAACTTCAACATTATTTACTTGTTGTTTATGGAGTCTGTTTCAATTTTCTGAACAGAAACAGGTTCAGAATGATGACTATGCTTATGTAACTCATCTTGTTGTAGCTATGATTCAAGCTGCAAAAAATAAATTCTTTCTTGTGCATGTTGTAGATTGGTCCGAATTTCCGAGAGAGATCCTTTATTGATTTGGAATGTGTCATCAACAGTAGATTGTATCAAATTTTTCAAGAACTCTAATACTTCCTTGATTCGATCCATTTCATAATAATGTCACTACCAAAACAATTGATTGGAATACAACTTTGTCTTCAAAAAAAATCTTCAACTAAAAATGTATGCTCTCAATATACTTTCATATACCATATGACATATGGCCATCGAAAAACGTGTGGACCCCATATACCATATTACATATTACTTTCATGTCATACCATACATACCTATGGCATGCTCATCATATATAACATACGGTCTTCACATTATATGCCATATAAAAGGGCCAACGTACTCATGGTTTATGGTCTTCAAAACACATCACTTAACATATGAACCTAATCACATGTATATGAGCCAAAGTTCCAATTTAATATGTGTGAATATATATTAAAAAAACTCCCAATATATATGAATCCACCATTATATATACCATATAACCCTTATTTTTTTCTTTTTTTTAAGAAAGAGCTCAACCGAATTTCTCTCTACGAATTTCAACGCATCATTCACCATAGGTTTAAACTGCTCAACAAAATTCCATGACTTTCACCACAGTCCACACGTCGTAATTGAGGCTTAAGATAGGAATTTATAATCAGGGGTCTCAACATATAATGAGTAGCACATATGCATGAAAGGACATAGGGAATATATCAATGCATCAACGCTTGGAGTCAACATACATACCAAGACTGCTTCAACTCGTTTCTTTGGGCTTCGAATTAGACATAAAGAGCTTGAACCAAGTACATTACCAATCATAATGCAAGATTGAACACCACACCAATATAATATTCAAAGCGACCGACCCCCCTGAAATCCCCTTCACATGAATTTCTGAGCTAGGGTAGGTATTATGTAGTAGCAGGATGATGATGTTGAGGTTTATGAATCCCCCCTTCGATAAAAGGACACAGATGCACTGTGAGCCCAATGGAAGATTTCTAACCTTTGAATCAACCCTTGAAAAATACCTACCAGGGCCTCATGAAGCACTCCACATCCCTACTAAAGATGTTAATGAATAAGAAATGTGGCTATGTTTTTAATGAGCTCATCGATCATGTGGCCTTGGGGTTTCCACTATTTCACTGTTATTACCTCGCCCATGGATTTGGGCACCATCCAGGTACTGTGAGTTGAACAATGGAGCAGAGCCAATGTATGGGAGAGTCGGCTCTATGGTCCTGTGGTGGTATGGAGCGATGAACCAGAAGGAAAGGAAGTGGAAGGGTCGAAGTCTCCACGCCAACGCAGAACTAGTAGTATTGTTTACACACACTCACAGTCTCCATGCCAATGTAGAACTCATGTAGCGTTCACTAGGAAGGCATAAAACCATAGTTCACATCAACGTTCAGTCCTTTGTCGAGGCACAAAAATATGCATAGCTCAATGCATAACAATATTACATTAAACAAAAATAACATAGACACAGAGGATATGGAAAAGAATAGAGGAACAGGATATGGAAGAGAAATCTGATTGGAATTACACTACAGAAAACTAATTTGGGACTTGTGCTCTGATACCATGTTAAACAAAACCATGGTGAAGACCGAATATGAAAGATAAGCATTAGATTTCCTTCACTATTCATATGATGTTCATTTGTAATACATTGTACATGACTGTTGGATTCATCTTCCAATGTCTCTTGGACTCCTTTGACTGTTTAACTTCCACACCATAACCCTTAGAGGATTAGGTGTCCAACATGCACAACACTATCTATACATGGCACTGCATAATCAACATGTACACAACACCATCTATACATAGCATTGCATAAGCAACATGTACACAACACCATATATACACAACACCGCATACACACAACATCACAGGTGCAACATTTACAACATATATACAACAATAATACTACACATCCATAGGCCACGCATTGACTCTACCAAGCAACCTTTTTTCTAGTGTATTATCCATGCTTATCTTAGCATGCCACAAAGCAGACTACTTTCATTCTGATGATGTATCCATCAGCATAACCTCTCCATAACATAGACAAAATATAATCACATAATATTAATTCATAACCACATGATACTGAACTCATAGATTTGTCAGGGTTATTCTTCCCACTTGATTCCTCATAAACCAAGTGTTGTGTAGGTAAATCCCCTCTACGGACAGAGGTGATCCCACTAGCCTAAATGGGGTCTAGCAACAATCAAACAACGCTAACACGTAGGTTCCTAATTTCAAAGTAAAGACCGATGATGAGGGCCTACCTCGAATTCGATGCTAGTATTTGTAGAAGAGTCATTGCTCCCGTTCTTTCGCTCCAGTTGGTCACAATCCCCACGATCCTCGTGAACGGACACCTGCACATGAAAAGAACAACACAAATACAAGCATAAAATCTAAGAATTGCAACTATATATCAGTCAGAAAGGATATAACTCAAAAATCATTACAAAGACAATAAGGGTGGAACCATAATGATGGTCATCTATTATTATTGATAAACAAAGAAGAATACAACCAAGTTCTAACGTCAAATCCTCCTTTGGCTGGGTGATCAGCAACACATGCCTTGCAAAGCTTGTTGGGAATTGGGAACAAGCCTCTCTCTCCTTGGTTACTTGGACAAAGATCTCCTCCTTAAAGATATGACCATATGGGGATGAACAAGGCCTCTTGTAGCATGAGCTTAGCAATTCTCAAACTTTGGGACTTAGAATTTGGAGCTTGAAGAGTAGAATTACTAACTAGCTTGTCAAAGGGAAAAGGACAAGCTTATATAGAGAGAGGAGAAGGAGATAGGATCATCCACAAGATTCATGGGATTTTCCTTATCATTAGGAAGCTTCCATGAGAGGTGGAGAACTACTTCCCTCCTATGGAGATTTGAAGCCCAACTGAACTAACTCAAACTGGAATCAGTTCATGAATAGGTTAGGAAGAACCTACGCAAGTTGGTTTGTTAAAAACTTTACCCAACTAAGTTGGCGCGAGTGTGACTCTGAGATAGAGCGCCAGTTGGCGCGCCCTCTTTGGAGGATTTCCCCCATTGGTGCGAGTGGTACACTGTGGAACAACGCCAATGGAAAAAGGGCTACTTTTATGGGTATTTTGCAAAAGGTGTGTTCAGGGCATATGAAGTACATACTCAAGGGGATACAATGCAGATGTTTTCAGGTTATGTCAGTTCTCACAGGTCCCGAAATAAGTCCTCCAATGTACGGGATAAGAGGTAACAGGAACGGTGACAAAATACTATGTAACAGATGCCCCCTAAAGCATGAGGCCCGAGAGAGAGGGGTGAAATGCTTTACAAGAACATGGTCGACTAAAAACACGGCCACCGGAGAACTTGCATGAGAAGTACAACTAATATCTCAAGTACATGATGTATGTGGCATGGGCGCATCCATCCAGAGAAGAGTATATAAAAATCTAGATCCAAGGTATGGGCGCAGGCATCCAGCGAGGATCAATGAATAGACTCAGGCATGGTCACAGCCATCTAGTAAATGAGTCATGCAATGATCATAATAATCCACAAAATCGCAACCTGGATCTCAATAGACAAAATCCAAGGTCTTGCGCTCCATCTCAACTCGAACAAAGTACAAGTTCAAGCATACGAATATGGGAATCAAAGTTGAACATGAAAGAACATCGTCTGATTACTAGTCAATGATGAAAACTGTTAACAAACGTGAGAGGTACCACCAATAATGACAATGGTCCTCAAGGTACTATAGGTACAATCTATGGCATGCGAATCAGTGAGCTGACATCGAACACTTATAGAATCATTTGATCGGAGGGCAATGATGAAAATATCACGCCGAACACAAAGAACTTACCATTGAGGCATGTAGGCTCCAAGGCACCTGAAGGGAGTTTCTAAGTCAACTTCTTGGATAATGAGCAGAAGTCGACAGGAAGTGACCTTAATTGAAGGTGGGCCATAATGTTTCCCACATCATCGACACAAGACAGAGAAGGATAAGATTTTTTGTGTGAGGTATCAAAGGGAGGTTGAGTATTCTACAGAGGTCAACTTCTCTTGAACATATTGGCGGCACGACAGTGGACTTGGCTGTATTTGACATCAGATGATCAGGGGTCATGGTGACATGGCAATGAACAAATGAGAGGTCAAATAGGATAACCCAAACCCATGGAGGAAAGTGTAAAAAAAGATGAGATGTCCCCACCCAGACACAAATGCAGACAAGTGCCATGTTCAAGAGCGACATACTGCCGACACAACGATAATTGTGGTTCCATTTTCCCCACCATTTCTGGCGAGTACTCCGATTATTTTTGGATGACAATCTTGATGGGGATAGCATATGCTTGGGAGGCATCATTTCGATGGAATCCGATGTCATTAAGCTTTAACGAGTCTAACAAAGGAAGAACTCGACGTCTTTTCATGTTTAGAGAGTTTGAAAAGACAGCGGAAAAGTAAACTCCATAGGTGTCCTTTTTCGTAAAGTTGTGTCTCTCGAGCCCGAAAAGGTATAAAACAATGCTCGAAAGAACTGCCTGATCATAAAAACCAAGGAGTACTTTTCATAAGTAGTGATTCCGATCTGAAAAAGTAAAAAAGTGATTGAAACCACGTCGCTTCGTGACCGTTAACGAACCTGAAACGACAAGGGTTCAACAATCTTTTCGTTTTTACATGGTTGGAAAAGGGTTTAAAGACGACCACCTCTCATTCACATTTAACGAGTCGAGAGGACCAACTCGGCATTATTTTCATGTTTAGAGAGTCAGAAAAGAGCAAAAATGTGACTCCAAAGTGACTTTTTCATGTATTTACCGAGTCCGAAAAAGTATAAAATACAACTCGTTTCGTCGCCTAAGCCGCACAAACACCTGTCGCTGCACAAGAAACCGGCGTAAAATCCATTTTCGACACAAATATACATTAAAATAAAAATGACTTTTAAAACCTATTTATGGGTCAAAAAGTTATAAAATGGTGAAAATGGTAAAAACAAGAAATTACTTTTCACTTTTACCATTTGAGAGTGACATTAGGACTTTTAGTGTGCGATCTTCAAGTGACGATTCCGATAAATCTAGTTGACCATTCAGAGTGCCGTCAGTGTCAGGTAAGAGGTCTCTTCCTTTACTCTGTTTCTATCCATTTGAAATTTGTTTTAAATTGTTTTTTCATCCCTATAGGGAGGATTTTAAAATTAAGGGTTGCGCCCATTGGCGCGGGTTTCAGGCACGGACCCGCGCTAATGGGGCAACTTTCCCAAAGGGCACGCGCCCATGGGCGCGACTGTTTTAGAAACAGTTGTACCAATGGTCGCGCAGATTTTTTATCCAATTTTCAACAAATTCAAACCAATTTCTCTTCATTTTAAAGTGACACAAGGATCTAACTTGATGTTTTTGGCTTGTGCTTGCAGGGAAATACGCGAAAATGGTGATCGTGCGGAAAGTACGAGAACATGACCAAGTGGACACATTGGCCTTAGCAGATGAGGACTGCATGGAGGCTCTCAAAGCATGTGGGCTCAAGAAATATTTCTTGTTTTCCTATTTACGAGCTTAGCCAGAGCTCTTACAGTATTTGATCAACTTGTGGGATGTACAGGAATAGGTGTTCCGAATACAGGACCAAGTATTGGAGTTAGACGTATTTGATGTCTACTTCCTTACTGGATTGTCGCGACAAGGGCCAGTGCCTCGACTGACCGGTAGCAGGCCATCTGGAGAGAAGATGGATGAGGTGAAGGCCCAATTTTTCCCAGATGCAAGATACGGGTCGGGCAACTCGAAGGTGAATATCCCCACTATCCCGGACCTGACACTCAGAGCATTTATGTTCACCATCACACGAGCTACGAGGGCATAGGTGCCCCACGAAGCTACGAAGAACCACCTGATCTTGGCGACAGAGTGCCTTAGCTCGATAGTCTTTAATTGGGTGTCAGCAGTGATGACCAATATGAAGAGGTAGCTGACCAAGGCCAAGCAGGGCAAGCTGCAATAGTTCGGATATGGCTTCATCTTGGTGACATTCTTCTTGGAACGTGTGCCAAGCTTCCAGGGCCAAGGGGCCTTTGTTCCTAACCCGATACCTCGAGAGCCGAGGATGGCTCGATGGGCGGCACTGATGCCGAGGGGTGGTGGCAGTCAGCAGATGTCTTTCAAACTTGAGTTTTTTGGGTGGCTTCGCCACCAACTGATTGTGGTGGAGGACTGGTCGTATGCGGGGATAGACTTCACCGGAGACCCTGACCTTCCTCTGCCAGAGGGAGAGGACCGAGATGAGGAGATTGGTATGATCTCGTTTTTTGATTTTGTGTTTTAATGATTTTTTTGGTTAATACATGCTTGTTCTAATGACCTTTATATGCATATGCAGATGTCGGCCCGGAGTGTCCAGCTGGCCTGTCTCCCATTGTGAGGAGACACCCAGTAGCAGTAGCAGCGGATCCTCAGAAGGAGGGTGGTGACAGAGGAGAGCTCATTCAGAACCTTGAGGCTATCACTTGAGGGATTCCAAATTATGCTCGGCTAGCAGATGTTCTGCTAGCGTACCAGAGGCACACGGTGGGGGTGCCAACTCGCATCAACCGACTCCTGAGATGTTTAGTGTGAGCAATGATGTGCTACCATGAGCACCACCAAGACTAGATATCTAGGATTTCTTTTCTATGCATATTTTTTGAGAGACATGTTGTCTCCGGATGTACTCAGACAAACATGTATTATTTTTTGATGATGCACGTAATGCAAACATTTTGGACACACACACACACACACACACACACATATATATATACATATGTTTTATGGTTTATTGTACTTTTATGCTTCTTATGTTATGTTGAATTACATGTTATGCAAATGCCTGTCCAACACATAATTAGCTAATGCATCGGTTAACGTATTAAGTCATCTTGGAATATGCTGATAAGTAATGAAATCAAAATCCCTTTCTAACAACTTAACACGTAAATACAACCTTAAGATCCGATGGTCTCTGACGGAATAACGCCCGTTGAGTTGGTGGACGACAAGCTGAGAGTCCAAGTTTACAACCAATGTTCGAATGTCGAGGTTAATCGCCTAAGCTAATAATTCAATCACAGCACTATATTCAGCGACATTGTTCGTTGTACAACCTAGACAAACCCCTTGAATGTCTACTAACTCACCATGAGGATCATAGATTACCCATGTTGCAGATGACAAGTTGCGTGTACTGCGGGAGGCACCATCAACAAAACCAACGTAAGGTGATCCAGACATCTGTCCAAGAAGAAAAAGACATAATAAGCGGCAATCACACCAACACACCAAGACAAAAACATGAAAACATGCACACACAACAGACAATAAAAGAGAGTTCTTGGACTCATGCATAGTATTTTTTCAAATAAAACCCATTTTGGGGCTTATCCAGGGGATTCCCTTCGTAATCAATAAGCTCGTAGGCCCCTTTTTGCAAAACTCTTTTCACAATGTAGGGCTCGTGCCACATGGGCTTGAATTTTCCTACCCCCATCTTATCGTTAGCTTGATCATAGAGCAGTACCAAGTCTCCCTCAATGAAAGAGTGAGGATGAATAGTGTTATCGAAGTGAGTTTTCACTCGCTTCTTCTGTGCTTCAATAGCTAAGGAGGCTAGTCGACGAGTCTTGTCCAACTGCACTAAGTAAAGAAGGCGCTCTTCTACTCGAGTAGTATCAGGGAGCAATTCGACAGCTATCTTTAATGAAGGAATCTCACACTCAATAGGAAGGGTAGCCTCTAGTCCGTACACCAACTGAAAGGGAGTGAAACCAGTGGCGTCCTTCACGGAGGTGCAGTAGGCCCACAAAGTAGAGAACAACATCAAATGCCAATTGGACTTATGCATGCCAATGGTACGTTGAAGCATCGTAACCGAGACCTTGTTCACGACTTCCACTTGACCATTGGCCTGAGGATAGTATGGAGTTGAACTATCATGCCATAGGCCCAACTGGGTTTTTAAGTTGGTCATCATGTGATTACGAAAATGCTTTCCATGATCAGTGACGATGGCTTGGGGGACTCCGAACTGCGAGATAACATGGTTGAACAAAAACTGCGCCGCGATGTGACCGTCTTCAGACAATGTAGGCATTGCCTCAGCCCATTTCATGAAATAATCAACGGCAACGATGATGTACCGATGCCCTCGGCTGAGCGAGGGTTATAGGTCATATAATCGATGCCCCATTTGGAAAAAGGACCAACGGTAACAATGGGGTGTAGTGGAGCAGGGGGTGCACGCATCTTCCGTTGGTAAATTCAGCACTCATGACATGAGCGAATGGCAAGAATGCAATCCTTGAAAATGGAGGGTCAAAAGTAACCAGCACGGAGGATTTTTTATGCAGTGACATATCCAAACATGTGACCACCACAGGCACCAGAGTGGCAGTCATTTAAAACTCTCTCCGCTTCTTCAAGAGTTAAGAATTCGCGAAGAATAGAATCAACGTCGAGACGGTACAGGGTGTCCCCAACAATGCGATATGGTTGGGCTTGATGGCGGATCCATCGGCGAGCATCTTTAGATGTCTTGGGACAAAAGGACGATGTTTGTAAATAGAAAACAATATCCCCGTACCAGGGATCGAGGGTGCTGATGAGGAAGAGAGTTTCATCTGGAATGGAATCCTATAACTGAGAGGAGGTAGCAGTAGATGGCAAAGAACACAACAGTTCAGGGAAGACAAGCGATTTCTTAGACTTGGCTGCAGTGAATTCCAAGTCGAACTCTTGGAGGATGACTATCCACTTCGAGTATTTTCCCCCTAGCAACTGAGGTGACAAAATGTACGTCATTGGGTTGAAATTAGAGATCACTGTTGTAGTATGCAACAAGATGTAATGACGGAAGCGTTGGACGGCGCAAACAACGGCTAGTGCCAACTTCTCGACATAAGCATATCGAGATTCCATGTCTAACAAATTGTGGCTAAGGTAATAAATGACATGTTCAGTGCCATCATCGTCATCCTGAACAAGAACCATGCCGATGGTGGTATCATCCGCGGCCAGATACAACATGTAATCGCGATGGTAATTGGGAGGACGCAACAAAGGGGCGAAAACCAGAAGAATTTTAAGATGTTCGAAATACTCTTGAGCTATGTCATCCCATCGAAACGGGGTTTCGCGTTTCAGTAACCGCGTGAAACCTTTTTCCACCTCGGCATAATTCAGGATGAATCGTCGTAAAAAGTTTGCTTTACCCTACAAGCTCTGCAGTTTCCGCAAAGAAGCAGGGGGAGGAAGATTAAAAATGGCCTTGACTTTAAGGGGATCTAAACGGATGCCCTCTCGGGAGACGATAAACCTGAGAAGTCAGCCAGACTCCACGCAGAAGACACACTTATGTGGATTAAGTCGAATATGGTAGTGTCGACAGCGGAGAAAAATTTCGCGGAGATGCGACGGGTGGTCTTGGCATTTAGCCGAATGAGTGAGAAGGTCATCCAGGTAAGGCTACATGATGTGCTGAATATCATGAAAGGCATAAGACATCACGCGTTGGAAAGTGGCACTGGCATTCTTGAGACCGAAAGGGAGCTTTTTATAAGCGAAAGTACCCCACGGACAGATAAAGGCCGTCTTGTGTTGATCGGCAGGCATGATATTAATCTGGTTATATCTAGAAAAGCCATCCATAAACGAATATATCTCGCTCCCAGCACACTCATCAATGAGCTGGTCAATGAAGGGTGTGGGGTAGTTATCTTTTGGACAGGCTCAATTAATATCATGATAATCGACACAGATACGGATAGTACCTTGCTTTTTATCCACAGGGACGATGTTAGAGACCCAATTTGTGAGTGGCATGGGGTAGATGAAGCCAGCTTTAAGAAGCTTTTCGACTTTCGCTTTGATTGCTGCAGCCTTCCGGGGGTGCACGGGGCGTAAACGCTGACGAAAAGGTTTAGCTCCTGGATACGTAGGTATCTCATGCACTATGATGCTTGGATCAATGGCGGGCATCTCTTCATAAGACCAGGCAAAGACGTCACAAAACTCGTGAAAAAGAGCTATATAAATTTGAATTTCCTCAGGAGTGCAAGTGAATCCTATGTAGATGTGCTCGACAATCCCTGGTTTGACAAAGATGTCGATAGGTTGAGTTTGTGTAATGTTCCCCAAATTTCCTTCAGAAGACACTTGATATACTTGAATGGGTGTCTGAAGGGATTGTGAAGGGAGACAAGGAGCAAACTGCTTGAGACAAGCCAACATTTCTTGACGGGTAGGGAGAAACGAGGAACGGTGATGAAGATTGAACCATGGAGGTTCCTCTAGGGACATGGTATCTATGATGGCTTCATCGGAAGGAAATATTTCCCTTAATGGATCCGAGGAGGCGCATTCTCCAAGCCAAGGGGAATTGTCGTATGAGTCAAGAGCTCCACTTAAAGAAGCAGATTCAGCAGGATGAGTCGATACAGTAGCAATTTTGATGTAGTTGAGCTCGGCGGGACTCAACGGCATCTCCTTGCCCCACGATTTGATCTGGTCAATGGGGGGGAGGACCCAAGGATCAGAACAAACTAAAATCATACTGATAGAGGTGAGGTTTGGAGGTGGGAGTGAAAAGACACCCATGAGGGTAGGATATTTGAAGAGCTCGGCTCCCACACTCTCGAAGGGGATGGAGGTATGTTCCACGAAAGGCACATTTCCTTCGGAAGAAGAAGCGAAGAAGGAGAGATGGTCTACCGTGAAAATTTTCACCTGATGAGGGAAACGAATGACACAAAAGAGGGACAAAGCCACAGCATGCATGGCATATGTCCAGCTTCGGCCCAAAAGGAGGTTGTAAGTAAGATTTGCATCAACGACCTCAACTTCTACTTCAACTATCCTCCCTTCCAAAGTAATCATCAATCGTTGAAGGATACCGTAGGGATGAGATTCTCTCCCATCAAAGGCTTCCAGCATCGTGGGAGACTGGCTCAAAGTCGGAGGCCCGATCGATTTCCAACAAGCAACAGACATGATGCAAGTTGACGCGCCTTCATCAATAACTGTATGATGAATCGTTTTTGAATTGATGATGACTTGAATGAGGAAGGCGATCTGATGAGGTAGTCTTGGGACATGGCTCTCGAGATCAAAGGTGATCAAATCCGAATCTGCTGGGTCGATGCCACTGATGGCCGATAGCAGGGACTTCCTCTGAGGGGGGTAGCTATGGAGAACTTCTAAAGCGGACATAGCTGACGGAGCCTGAGCTAGGTCCTCAACTATGCTATAGTGTTGGGCATCATGAGAATTTGGGTTGTAAGATGATCTCTGGAGTACTCCTTTGGGAGGGGGTCAGATGGGTGTCTCAGTACTAGGTCTCTCAATGTGGAGCAGACCAGAACTGGACGAAGGAGCGCTTGAGGGGATCTTAGGCTCCTTCCCAGTGGATGATGGATATTCCTTTGTTCGAGTCGTTACATGAACGGGAATGGTTCTAGCCATGAAGACTTGGGAACCAAAGGGAGAAGAAGACGACGAGGGATCGGCCACCATTTGAGTTTGCTATGAGGGGAAAGGTTCTTTCAGAACTGCAAGAATCGTAGGAGCACCTTTCAATAAACAACTAACTTTGGACCACCTTGGGAAGTCTTTGGTATAGTGATCCTAATCATAGATAAGACAAGGATACTTCGGTTTACGTTTGGCTCCTTCCTCGGGTGGAGGTTTGGAGGAGTCCTGTTTGGGTTTCTCAAATTTATTCTTTTCTTTCCCCTTTTTCTTTCCTTTCAAGGCCTTGTCCGCCATGGTGGACTGGACGGCGTTGACCTCGGAAGTACTTCCAGAACTAGATCCACCCTAAGAAGTGTTTTTGTTTGAGGCATTCGATTTTTACTTCCCAGGGTTCGAGGATGATTTCTTCGATGATGGATTTACAGAGCCAATAACACTGTCAACAGATGGCTTTGGTGGTGCTTTGGATGTACCATGTCTCAGGGCATCAAGAAAATACTCATATAAAGTACCTGACTGAGAATAAACTAAGTCGTGGTACTGAGCACGCGCGATAGCTTGCTCTTCAGTTACACAAGCTCCCATAGCAATGTCTCGTGCAATTTTAGGGACAAAGGAGGTCGTGAACCAATCGGTGAGGAGCTGATCAGGAATCTAGAACTTGATCAACCGACGATGCCGTCTCTATTCATGTATATGATCGGAGATGTGTGTGGTCGTGTCTTGTTTGAGAGACGTAAGGAGATGCATCCCCGTCTCATACTGAATGGGTAACTGAAAATGAGTTAGGAATGCCATTGGCAATGAATTGAAATATTGAAAGGACACATGAGTCAACTCAATGTACCACTTAGTAGCCGAGCTGGTGAGAGTCCTTTGGAATAGGCGGAGCCGAATTGAATCGTTAAGCCATGAATTTGACGAACACCAAAGGTGGTAAGTCATAACATCGGCTTGAGGATCCTCTCCAGCTTTTCCATCAAACTTGAAACAATTGTCGGGTATCTTGGTTGGAACCGATGGCCAGAATGGATTATGCAAGATAGGATCATTAGTCAATTTAGATACATCTGGTAGCTCCAACGTTGCTAAGAATGGTAGCTGAGGATTGAAGGACATCTACGGTTGTGAATACGAGGTACGGCCAGAGTTCCAACCAGTTGCTGGTTGCCCCCACTAACTCTATCCAGACGGACCAGGCCCAAAAGGATTTTGTCCATAGGGACTCTGTCCATAGGGGTTATATCCATAATTGAATGGTTGACCCTAGATCTGCCCCCCAGCGCCCCATTGATTACCAAACTGACCTGCAGGAGCAACATACTGTTTTTGGTAATTTTGATAAGGAGCGACCTGCATCTATTGATAATTTTGATACGGGGCAAAATAAGCTTGCCCCTAGGGTTGGTGGTATCCATATGGTTTTTGGGCTCCATACTGAGCCTGGGGACCAGGCTGTGCTTGGTAAGAAGGTTGGGATTGAAACCCACCTTGCATATGGAGACCAGTTTGAGTCTGGGGCTAAAAAATGAGTTGAGCTTGAGAAGCAATGACCATCTGCATGCCTGGTTGAGCAGGCCCAGAAAGATGTCCTCGAGAAGATTGGGTTTGGGCCACCTAGCTAAAAGGTTGCCCTGGTTGAGTTTGGGATGGATCTACTTTCCTAGAAGGTTGAGCTTGCTGGTTGTTAGGTTGTCCTTGTACAACTGAGGGTTGTCCTTACGGACAAGATGGCCGAGCAGACTGAACAGTTGGTTGACCTTGGGGTTGACCAGCCTGTCCAGATGGTTGACTAGGCTGAGTAGTGTGTTGGCCTTGCTGCATGTAAGGCTGACCACCCTGCCTAGAGGGGTACCCTTACTGGATTCTAGGTTGTCCTTGTTGTGCATAAGGTTGTCCTAGATTCCCGTAGGGTTGACCGGAAGGGTATCCCTGCTGGAGTCCAGCTTGTCCTTGTTGAGCATAAGGTTGTCCCGGGTTTCCAGAGGGTTTCCCAAGATAGGTGAAAGACGGACCACCATAGGCCGAAGGTTGTCCTCGGGAGGGTTGTGCTTGTGGGCCTCCAGGTTGCCCTGGATAGGTTTGGCCATAATACTGCTGCCCATAATTAGGCTGCGTGTAGGTTGGCTGACCTTGATACGATGGTCCTTGGTAAGGCTGTCCTTGATCCGAACGGATTTGGCCACCACCATAACCAGTGGTACCCTAGGCAACATTCAATGTGACTGAAACCTCAACAACAGGTTCAGCTGGCAAGGAAGTATACAAATGATGACCTATAGGGTCATAATAAGGGCCTTGCACACCCAGATTTTGGACAGCATGCAAATATTGAGAATATGCCTCCCCTGCTAGAATGGCACCAGAAGAAAGTGGAGCACTAACTGCAGGATGAATAACTTTGGGCGCATGTGCCGACTGGCCACTATGTACTGGACCACGGGATGGACCAACAATAGTAGTTACGATCGAAGATGTCGTAACGGCACTAGCAACCGGAGTTGAAGATGCGACACAAATGGTCGGAATGGTCGGAACTGACGTGACAACGGTATTTTGAACTTGTGAAACAAAAGATCCTGTAGTGGGAATGATGTTATGATCCCACATGGTACCTGAAGAGGAGTTCCTAGAGCCCATGGCATCCCTCAAAGCCCTATAGCGTAACGACACTGTAACACCGAGAGGGGTGACAGTAAAGGCCGTAGATATGACCGGGGATGTGGCCGGGATAGGAGTCTCGATACTTGAGAAAACAGGTGTCTCACTCGCTATAGGAGATGTGTCCTCCATATTAGATGAATCCATTGGGACTGAAACACTAGTAGGAGTAGAGGGAAAATCCTCTTCGTAAGGTTCCCAAATAGGGTTCCAAAATAGATCGTGAATATCGTCTTCTGGGGTGCGATAGTTCAACGGTTGGACACTTGGGATAATAGGAAACGTGTCACCACAAACCGGTGTCTCAGGAGCGGCAGAAGAAGGAGACCCTTGGTCACTAGGGACGGGAGACAGGATCGATGGATCCACCAGGATGATCAAATTCAAAAATTCCTAGACAAGCTAATGAGGAAAGACCCTACTCAAAACTAACGAAAACAAGATCTAATAGGGTAAGTGTGAACGTGGCCGAATAAATTTTAAGACATCAGGACATAACTTGACCTTTTCATTTTTAAAGAGTCGAGAAAAGGAAAGAAAGATGACTCTAGTCGCCTTCGAATGTTTAGTGAGCTCGAAGTGACAAATGCTCAGGTGAGCCTTTTCTTTAGGGAGTCCGAAAAGGATCAAAAAGTGACTACTCTAGAGAACTAGGCAAGGGGTTTACCAGACAATCTGTAAAAATGTATATACACCTTAGCAATCATATGAAAACCAAGGACTTTTCGTATGGCAGTCAATCCTCTCGAATGTTGTGTTCGGTGCGTTACGGGCTGTAAGGTGGCAAACACAGCTTCCTGTGGATCAAGGATGATAACCTAGTGGAGTCTCCCCATATACTCGATGATACGTGGGAGCACAAGTCCGTACTAGACCATATTTGAGTCACAAAGGAGGAATCACCCAACCTTGAGTGAAAAGAAAAGTGACTAGGTTTAACGATGCCGGAGCACCTCTCTAGCCTAGACCTCTAAAATGTGAGCGTTATGTTCCAATGCGTTGTTAGATTCATTCGGTTTATTTTAAAGTTGATCTTGTGTTAGGTTTTGGTTTTCAGGTCCTACCGTATGTAATCTCTGAAAATTCCCTAAATGCAATCAATATGCCAAAACATGTCATTTCATTCGATGAATGCTAGTTACGAGAGAGTTGAAGAGATTTCATGCAAATGAAACAATCACAAAACAACAAAGAGCTTCCCTAATGTAGCTAATGAAAATTAACAAACTTTTCTTTAAGATCACTAGTCACTAATCGAAATGAAAAGTTCTAATTTTCATTAACTATTTCAAAGCAAAATAGATTTTTTCTTTTTTTATGATGGCAAAATGCACTAAACAACTTCGAGAAATAACACAAACAAATTCTATTCAATACAAGCACATTCAGTTCCTCAAATCACAAATCAAACATCCAAAGAACAAGAAAGATCCCAAAGACAACAATGAGCCGTGTGATCTAGGCTCAAAGTGAGATGAAGCAGAATTCAAGTGAAGCCAAAGCAAGTCACCCAAATAATGCAACAAAACAATTCACAACTACCAAATAAGTGTAAGGGAGCAAACAAAGAGTCAACTGGACCACAAAAAGATCAAAACACCTGAGGAAGGCTCGATACACAAAGCCACTAGATGCCCTAGGGCTAGAAAAGTGAAATCGATAGAAAAAAGCAAACACCCAAAGGGTAACGATCAAATCCAGTCAAATCACACTCCAACATAGTCAAGTAGTCTGAACAAAGGTATCTAGGACAAAAACCAAGCTCAAAAAGTTCATAGCCAAGCAAACTGTAAAAGTTTCCAGGCCTGGCGCGACTATCAGGCTGCAACAAACGCCTTTCAGGAATTGGCGCGGGTTGTAAATGTGCAACTTGCGCCAACTGGCGCGACTGTAATGCTATAAACTAGCGGTAGCCGAGTTTGCTATGGAAAAATAAAAACAAAAGAGCCAAGGTCAAATTAGCAACACCTAAGTACACCAAGAAGCAAGAAGCAACACAGGCATTCAACCCAGACAGCTAATCAAGCAGGAGAATCCAAGAAATAACCAAGAAACAAGGCAAGTTCCAAGTCGTTGAGTTCGTAAACCAAACCGAAGATGGACTGAAGTGGCATTGATCTACTTTGCTAATGTTGAGAAATATAGTTTCGAAGGCTATCTGGCCAGACTGCAGGCTCCATCTAAAGTTTACAAATCAAACAACAAGACAAAACAAACAAACGAAAGCCAACTCCCCAGTGGAGTTGCCAAATAGTTGTGTAGGTAAATCCCCTTTGCAGATAGAGGCAATCCCACTAGCCTAAATGGGGTCTAGAAAAAATTAAACAATGCTAACATGCAGGTTCCTAATTTCAAAGTAAAGACCGATGATGAGGGCCTACCTCGAATCCATCGCTAGTATTTGTAGAAGAGTCGTCGCTCCCGTTCTTTCGATCTAGCTGGTCAAAATCCCCACGATCCTCGTGAATGAACACCTGCACATGCAAAGAACAACACAAATACAAGCATAAAATCCAAGAAATGCAGCTATATATCAGTCATAAAGGATATAACTCAAACATAATTACAAAGACAATAAGAGTGGAACCATAATGATAGTCATCTATTATTATTGATAAACAAAGAAGAATACAACCAAGTTCTTACGTCAAATCCTCCTTTGGCTGGGTGATCAGCAACACATGCCTTGCAAAGCTTGTTGGGAATGGGGAACAAGCCTCTCTCTCCTTGGTTACTTGGACAAAGATCTCCTCCTTAAAGATGTAGCCTTATGGGGATGAACAAGACCTCTTGTAGCATGAGCTTAGCAATTCTCAGAATTTGGGACTTAGATTTGGGAGCTTGAAGAGTAGAATTACTAACTAGCTTGTCAAAGGCAAAGAGACAAGCTTATATAGAGATAGGAGAAGGAGATAAGATCATCCACGAGATTCATGGGATTATCCTTATCATTAGGAAGCTTCCATGAGAGGTGGAGAACTACTTCCCTCCTTGGGAGATTCGAAGCCCAACTGAACTAATTCAAACTAGAATCAGTTCATGAATAGGTTAGAAGGAACCTTCGGAAGTTTGTTTGTTAAAAACTTTACCCAACTGGGTTGGCGCTAGTGCGACTCTGATACAGAGGGCCAACTGGTGCGCCCTCTTTGGAGAATTTCCCCCATTGGCGCGAGTCATACACCGTGGAACAACACCAATGGAAAAAGGGCTATATTTATGGGTATTTTGCAGAAGGTGTCTTCAGGGCATATGAAGTACATACTCAAGGGGATACAATGTAGGTGTTTTCAAGTTATGTCACTTCTTATAGGTCCCGGAATAGGTCCTCCAATGTGCAGGAGAAGGGGTAACAGGGACGGTGACAAAATACTGTGTAACAGGTTCCTTTGGTGTTCTAAACATAAATGCTTTAATCTCTTGCAGCGCTTCATCGAAACTTGAAAACCCATCTTCAAAATTGAAAGCCAATAAGAACCCTTCCTTTAGTACATCCCATTCCATAGTGCCATGGCGGAGCTCCATTTCCAAATACCAGTTCATGGGAATTTTTTCTAAGGTATGAAAAAATATATGTACCCATTCTGGTTGTGGTTATGTTCCCCACGCTTTAGTCCACTTCATTAGGTGATCGAGTAGATTGTCCCTTCCATTATACTTCTCAGACAGTCGGGTGTTAGCACGCCTGAATCGTAGCTTCATCATTCTTCTGTAATCTTTCCATCCATAAAAACTATTCTTATGCATACCCCACCATCGTACAAGCATAGCGCGCAATGCCAAATCTAATGCTTGGAAGCGGTGGTCCTCAAGGACCTCACACTCAAATTCCTCCAAGAAAATAAATACATCAGTGAAACCATCATAATTAGGTAATTTTCTTACCTATGACGAAACATAGCATAGTGACTTCGTCATCATATTGCATCACAATGTAGAAACTTCATGTAAGTGATTTTTCCAATGCTCTAACTCCTCATTTGAATCAAAGGTGCAGGAACTCTCCCGGTCCCATGCGATGTGCCCATATACCATCGGATTGATCCAGTCCTGAGCTTGCACTGTTATCTTGTAAATCTGATCCCGTTCATTGTCACTTTCTTCATAATCACAGACTGGTTTAGTATAGTGCGCCCCTTCTCCAGGATTCAGAGCCACTATAACCCTAAGTGAATTTCTTTCAAATGACATCGTTATTTTCTTCAAATTGATGACCCCATTCATATCGATAGACAAATCGATTCTCAGAAGTGTGGGTTAAGGATTACCGTCATCAACAATTTCTATAACTTCAAGTCTGCCATTGCACTCACACGTTCGATATCCATCGTTACCCCATATAATCGTCCCATGGGGATGATTTTCTACTGGTTCACCATCCTGAGATGAATCAAAAACCACCACGGCATAGGTCTCCCCATCCTTTCCCATGTCTATTTTGGTAAAACATTCGCATTGGACCCCAGATCCAAGATGACCGGGTCCATCTCATAATTACCTACCTACGTTGTTAGCCTCATCTCTCACCCTATTCATGCCTTATGCTTGCCAATCTTTCTGCCCGTGTGATGTTCGCCAGGTTATCCGAATGGAAAATTGCATCAACCCATGTTATTCATCCACCCATGGAATTTACACATGGTTTTGTAAGTGGCATCCACCCATGGTATTGTATGTGACATCCACCCATGGTATTCATTCACCCATGGTATTTTCCCATGGTATTGTGAAATCCACCCATGGTATTCATTCACCCATGGAATTGACCCATGGTTTGTGACATCGACCATGGTACTGATTCACCCATGGAACCGACCCGTGGTATTATAATTGAAAAATACTATAAGTAACAAGTCGCATTTTGTAAAAGGACAGATTGTCTGCCACAATGTAGCCTTTATAGTTATTATCGGTTTTAATAAAAAGTTTCTTTATGGTTTTATTTACTGTGTTTTCTGTCATTTTATTTCCAGCATTGCAATTCTTCAAATCTTGGGGGCCTCCCCCACAAGATCCATTTCAATCTTTTAGATCTTGGGGGCCTCCCCCCAAGATCTGGATTAGTGGTATCAGAGCGGTCTGATTTTTCTTTGTTTTTCTTTGTATGTCCCCGATGAGGTTGGGATATAAGGAGTTAGGGCTTCAATTGGCCGAACCTTTGCAAGACCAACCTCACAAATCCTAACAGCCTCCCATGGTGGATGAAAAGAAACACAAGGGGACAACAGATCCTATCAAAATCTTGCTCGAAGAAGCCCTCAAGTGACAAAGGAATGCAATGATGGACAACTTTGCCCAGATCCTTCAATAGCTACCTAGAGGCGATGCATTGGATTCCAGCAACTACTCTGGAAATGCCACGCCCTTTAAGGTACAAGTCAATTTTGAAATCCCCATCTTTGAGGGTCAGATAGATGCAAATGCCATAGATAAATGGTTAAATTTGTATTTTTCTGTTTATGATTTTTCCAGTCGGGAAATTTTTTCTTCGTTCTTCTCAAAGCAGCCCCCCACATCAAGGACTGGTGTGAAACCTACTGCAAGCAGAAGGATGAAAGTAGGGGCTCACTATTTTTAGCCACACCCACTTGGAATTCATTCTCGTATGCCATCAAGGACCAATATTACCCTGTCAAAAACTATGAGGACAAATACATAAAGTGGACCACGCTGTGACAGGGAAGGGACAAAGATGTGCCAAAGTTCACAAACATTCTTCATACCCTTTACACACAGTTGGGTATCAAGGATTCTAAGCTACATTTGGTACTCAAATACCGCAGCTAGCTACATAGATAAATCCAGGAAGAAATGGAGTTCCTGAACATCTCCTCGCTCGGCATGGCGTACCGATACACTGTCAAAATTGAGCAGAAGTTTAAACAAAAGAAGCGAGACTTTGGATCTGAAAATCCAAAGACCAAAGGACAAAGCCAAGGTAGGGTGACCCAAGACAACCTGTTGAAGCCACAAGAAAATAAGAACACCACAAAGTTGAAGACGGGCATATGAAAGTGGTGCGAGTTCCATAAAACCCCCACTTACAACACAAGTGAGCGTTGGACCAAGCAATCGCTGGTGGCCGAGTTGAAGGCTTCAAAATCATATGCATGTTCAAACCCTGAGTCAGAACTCGAGAAGGGGAATGGCAAAGGGAAGAAGATCATTGAT
Source organism: Pinus taeda (assembly GCA_000404065.3). Classification (NCBI taxonomy): domain Eukaryota; kingdom Viridiplantae; phylum Streptophyta; class Pinopsida; order Pinales; family Pinaceae; genus Pinus; species Pinus taeda. Next base: position 162,843 of record APFE031709335.1, read on the forward strand.
GCGAAGCCCAATGCCACTGTTTCCACTACTAAGATCTAGAAGAATGAGCTCAAAGGTCAAGAGGAGGGGGAGCGAAGTTTCCACTCACAAATGGGGGTGAAGGGTTCACCACTATAATTCATTGTTGAAAGTGGGAGCCAAAAGAACCTCATTTCAACAGAGTTTGTGAAGCAGTTGGGCCTATTGACTACACCACACCTGTAGCCCTATAGTATCAGGTGGCTTCACCAAGGATGAGATCTCCGAGTTCACTAGCAGTGTTGCCTGCCCTACAACATCAAAACATTCATAGATGAGGTATTGTGTGATGTTACAACTCTGGATGTTTGTGATGTATTATTAGGCTAGCCATACTTATGGAGGCGACATGTTGTGTATGATTCAAGGCATTGCACTGTCATTATTTCTTTGTGTAATTCCTTATACAGGATGTCGGAGGTAGCCCCACCTACTGCCACCTCTTTGATCACTGCTAAGAAAGGTAGCAAGCTCATTTCCCGGACTAGGAAATTTGTTTTGTATCTGATTCACTCCCAAAGTAAGGGGAAGATCGTCACCACATCCATGACCCCCTCAAAGGGTTCCTCCACATAGCAGTAGCAACATAGGGATACAGTCATTAAACAACACATGAACAACTTCTCCTCACCCATAGGGGTACCACACAAGTTTCAGGTGGGCGACAAAGTCTGGTTGCATCTGTAGAAAGAACGCCTAACAAGAGCCCATCAGAAGCTTAGACCACTCCAACATGGTCCTTACAACATTACCAAGGATGTGGAAAACAATTCATTGGAGCACAACATTCCTCCATTCTTTCACTTGCACCGAGTGTTCAATGTGGAACACCTTCAAACATGCTTCCCACCATTATTGGTAACATCAGAGATTGCAGAACAAATCACCAGGGACCAAGCTTAGCAGATGGAGGAACTCAATGCAATGGGGACCATTTCTTCCTAAGGGGGGGGCGGATGATCCAAGTGGATGTTGGTGGCCACCCACCTATCCCACTTGGACCCCCACAACTGTCTCTTTCAGTTTTTCAGTTTCCATAATTGTAGCATGATTTACTATGTTTAGTAGTTTTTTAGGTCTTGAACTTCTGGAGCTATTTTGAGGCCCTAAACGATCTTTTTTGGGAAATCTGGGAGCAACATGAGGCCATTGACCTATTTTTCTCTTCCCAAAGTTGCAGTGCTCAGATAGATCTTTCTAATGAGCTATTGTACGCGTCAAACGAAGATCAAGTGCCAAATTTACGACCTCGAGAAGTTGATGTACCAACTTACCCAAAATGGGGCCCACAACTTGGTGTTTCATCTTCTAAGGTTAGGTTTTTAGATATAAAGGGTTTTCCATTGTTTCTCAACAATAAATAGGCCTTCGAGCCTCATTGTAGCACAGTTCAGAGGCATGTAGCCACCACATCGCTTTTCAGAGATAAGCTACCGTTGCTCTAGCTTGTTTATTTCCATTCTGTTTGTAAGCATATTTTAGTATTTTACAGTAATGAAATGAAGTATTATTTCTGTTGTATCTCTGTGTTTATGCTTATATATGTAATTTGTTGCATTCCTGTTTAAATCCAAATCATTTTTCATGGTTATGGGTCATCCGCAAGCCCACACTTCATCGAAGTCCATTTGCTACGCCACACACTGTTAGTATCATAGTTGGTCACAAGCATTATAGGGTATATCTATCTTCAGATCTTCATTTATCATGGTTATGGTTTAACCACATAAAACCCTTCTCTTCAGTGACTCTTCATATTCAACAAAGGCTTCGCAGGAGGGAATTTCACGCAATGGGGACCACTGCTTCTTAAGGAGGGAGGAATGATCCGAATGGAAAATCACATCAACCAATGGTATTCATCCACCCATGGAATTTACCCATGGTATTGTAAGTGGCATTCACCCATGGTATTTATCCACCCATGGTATTGTAAGTGACATCCACCTATGGTATTCATTGACCCATGGTATTTTCCCATGGTATTGTGACATCCACCCATGGAATTGACCCGTGGTATTGTGACATCCACCCATGGTATTGATTCACCTATGGAATTAACTCGTGGTATTGTAACTGAAAATACTATAAGTAACAAGTCGCATTTTGTAAAAGGACATATTATCCGCCACAATGTAGCCTTTATAGTTATTATCGGTTTTAATAAAAAGTTTCTTTGTGGTTTTATTTACAGTGTTTTCTGTCATTTTATTTCTAGCATTGCAATTATTCAGATCTTGGGGGCCTCCCCCACAAGATCCATTTCAATATTTTAGATCTTGGGGGCCTCCCCCCAAGATCTAGATCACCAGGGGCCTTTTCCTTGTTGGCACATTTACTTATTAGTTCATGTAGGCCTTCCACAACCTTCCTATCGCGTAGTAGTTTCATATAGGTCACCAAAATGGTAGTGAGTATAGAAGGATCAACATCTGTAGGTGCACTGAGTTCTTGTATCTTGCCCTGGCTTCCTGAGGTGGAGGCCTCTATGAAGCTCTTCTTGGATTCCATAAAAGTTTCTTTAACACAGTCTAGGTCAAAGCCAACTTCTTTCTCTAGCACTTTGTTGACCCATCCTTATTCTTCAGGCTATTTACCTTTATCAGCACTAGTCATCATTCCACTTCTTAGCACAATATTAATGCTTTGATCTTCTTCACGAAGCTCAACCCTCATTATTTGTAAATTTTGTGTCGGCTACTAAGGTTGTGTTTTCTTTTCTTGCATTTTAGCTATTAGCACCAGGCATTATTCTATAGTATGGTCGAATTGTTTGTAGTATTGACATGATGGGTGTGTAGGATTATAGCAGTCTCACGCATAGTGCCCTGGCTATCTGCGGTTGTAGCAGATAATATGAGTGTGACCTCTAATAGGTCCTCCTCCTCCTCAACCCTATCCTCAAACCTAACAACCTCCATGCACTCCTTCGGTGCCTTGATCTAGAGGCTGAGTTTATACTTGCATACTGTATGTATGGTTTCTTTCCATCATCAGCTCATAGCTTCGACAATGGCGCTCATCATGGCCCACAAATTTGCATAAATTATAGAACAACTGTTGGGGTGTCTGAATGAACTTTTGAAATAAATGGCAATTGTCCCTCACATGTTTCTTAATAACTTGAAAAATGGCACACCACAATGTACCTTGATGCTCGGCCCTACTGGGGCTTCTGGTTTTAGGAGAATTGACCCCCCTCATGCAATATAATTTGTGTATATGGGACAATGATCCTTATCGTTCCTGTGGCCCTTGCACTTCAAACACCAGATTTTTGCATGCATTTATGGTTTAGTCTCCTTGTATTTCTTTAAAATCTATAATTATAGGTGTAAGCTTGCTAATTTTGAGTGGATTTGTTGTACTCCCAGGTTTGTATCTTGAATAGGTGATGTGTGTAGCCTCATTGTCATCTCCGAGGCTTTTGCCTTTGTATCTATCTTCAGTTGTGATAGATCAATTCTCAAATGGGGTAGAAGCGACTTCATAAACCAGTCACGATGCTAGCTATCCGAGATATGCATGTTAGCCTATCTAATATGGAACTTCAACCTCTAATCAAAGTCCCAAGGCATCTCTTCCACCTTCGCCATGATCTCTTTGAATTCAATCACTAACTATGAGTCAGACGTAGGCTTACTAAATTCTTGTTCAAATCCTTCTTAGTTTCTTCTAGCATTGCAAGAGGATTATTAGTGTAATACTTAGTGTACCAAGTTAGGGAAAAATCCTGAAAAGTGGTAACCAACTGTGCCTTCTTTATGTTATCATTAGTGATCTGTTGAGCTGTCCACATAGCATTCACAACGAGATAGAAATTCTCTAGATCTTCACTTCCTATGCCCTTGAAGATTGCCATTTTCATTGTGTTCGCCATGTTGAAAGGTGGCGGTGGAGGTGGAGGTGTGGGCGAAGGTGTATGCGGTGGAGGTGGAGGTGGAGTGGATGGATGATTTGTTCTAGGAATGCCCTGAGTGATTAGTTAAACAGCACTGCGTGACATAGTCCGCCCCACCCCTTCATTGTCACTTGAAGGAGTTCCAATCAGTCTATACTCTGGTCCTGATCCTTCGCGATTTCTAAACAATCTTCCACTTTGTGTAGATCTTAACATCAAGGTAATGGTATCACCCATTTTGCACATAACAATATTTTAATCCAAGTATTCAATGATATTAAATACTTATCATGCAGTCCTTTGAAGAATTTTTTCCCCGCTTCACTATAGATGACTGAGGTATCAATTGCAAACTCTATAACAAATCCTCCCAAAATTCGATCGAGCTAGTGAATGACAACCCGCATGATCTTGTTTTAAGAAGCTTCTAGTCATGGCACCAATTTTGGAGTCCACACTATAGGACTATCAAGCTTCCACCTTCCTTGACTGTATGTCAAATTGGCTAACCACTCGTACAATTCAAGTGGGAAGGTGCAGAAGAAGATTTCGTGTAGATTTGTATACAGATATCTGTCCAACCAATATTCCTTTGATAGGCACAGGTTCCTGTTTTCTTGCACCTCGAACTCGTGAATCTTCCGATCCAATCACTTTTCAATTTCTTTCTTGGTCTGGTTCCAATGATGTGACATCACACATCTCTTTCAAGCAGATCCCAATCCCGCCATTTGTTAGCTTAGGGGGTCTTGATCGAGGTTTAAAGTTAGTTACACCAACCAACAAAAGCCTACACTACTGGCCCTCTCGACAACAACTCACATAACACAGGATGTAGTCTCACCCGAAGCAGTATGGGGGATGAAAGAACCAAGTTTCTGCATCTAGAGACTAGTGTGATGTCTTCTAGTACCTTGGATCTGCCTTCGCACAGATTGATAAACTCCTAGGGATCGTTACTACAACTCAGTTAAAGTGGCCCTCAGGCCTTTGCGAAGGCTTGCAATCAGTCCTTGCGGACCTTTAATAGATGATTCACCTACTTACGTGCATCAGAGAGCAATCCTAACTTGGAGTTCACACAGATCTACTTAATTCGCTAGAAAACATAAGAGAAATCACCAGAATATTCGCGGAAGTGGCTAAGAATTCATTTCATATATTATTAAGATAAATTCAGTACAATCGTCTAGCATTTAATTAGTAATTCATAAAACATGTCATTTATCAGCAGCATATAACATTAACAAAGATAAACATAAGTGCTAAGGAATTCTTCAGAAAACTGTCTTTATTGATCTTCAATTCACTGATTACAGACTCAACTTCCCTGGGCACACAGCTGCAAGGGTCCATGCACTCAGTTGTGGACTCTACCTAGGCCTCTGCACACTCACCTGCGGAACCTTTCTTTCCATATCTAAGCATAGGAAGTATATCCTTCCTACCTTAGCTTCTACCCCATACTCTTCAATCAACCCAATCCTCTATCTTAGTGCCATCTAGTTACCTCTTTCTTTTGCTAAGACTCAACTATTTATAGACTTTTTCATACAATGCCATGGTCTGTGAAACATGGGTGAATCTCAAAACCAAATCAAAACTTTACTTAAAACAAGGGTCCAAGCCCCTTTGACTCTTATTCATCCACACACTCCTCTTCCAAAAATCGCAGAGACTTTACTGTTGGGTGTGGATCCTGATTATCTTTTGTAGTCAAAGGTTTCAGGGAGATGTATAGCTTAGGAAGATTGTACACCCCTCCACGTGGGGGGGGTGGGGGTGGTGTGCGAGGGACTTGTACCCCCCGCGAGGGTTCGGGGGGGCCGATCCCCCCCAACTGGGGGGTCCGGGGGCCAGCGGTCCCCCAGTGGGGTTTCGGGAACAACGCCCTTGAAGCTAAAAATAGATGTAAAATTGCCTTGTAAAAGTCTAGTAATTTCTAGTCAATCTGGGACATTCATTAGGCAGATGATCTGACAGTAGAAGTTATGTTTAATTTAGCGTTTTTTTCCCTAGAAGGCTACCCCTCACTATATATGAGGGAATTTTATTGTGTCTATGTATATCTATATTCTGAAGGAGGAAGAGAGAGGAGATTGAGAGCGAAGAGGGAGTTATAGTGGATCTTCTATAGGTTGTATCTCTTCAGTTTGTCGGATAATATAATAAAAGAAGGACTGCTATTTCTCCATGGACGTAGCCCAAACAGGGTGAACCACGTATATCTGTGTCTCTCTTGTTTTATGCATTTTCTATGTTTATATTTTTGCAATATTTTATGTGTTCCATTGCTCTGTAATATATAATTTCCTAACATTTACATCTTTTAAAAAATTATATATAAAAAAAGGACTAATTAATTCCATTCTACCCCAGGGGACCCCATCCCAGCAATGGCCTTAATCCAACATTCATCTCTACTAGTTTCATTTTCATTTTGTGGTTCTATGGAGGATAATAATGCTAGATAACTAGAAGATCCTACAAGAGTTCTTCTTGTCTGTACTCCACACCCTTTTTCTCCAAGAATTTGAGATTCTGGATGATTGTTTTGAACATACGTGGATGGAGCCTTTTCCCTATCAGATGTATCTTCTTCTGATGCTTCATTGGTTTCTTCCTCTATATCATTTCAATTTGAAATGGAAAAGCATTCATTGTCTTCATTATTATCATCTTCATTTTTTGATATCTCCTGTTTCGGATTTCTGCATGCTTCATCAAGTACAATATCAATGCATTCAACAATTTTTTGAAGTCTTTTATTATAACATTGGTATCCTTTACTTCTAGATGAATAACCAAGAAATATTCCTTCATCTGCTCTAAGTTCAAACTTACCAAGTTTTTCATTAGTGTTTTTGATGAAACATTTGCTTCCAAAAACTATAAGTGTTTTATAGTGGGAGGCTTACCATACCAAAGTTCATATGGAGTTTGATCACTATTTACACGTACGTGAGCTTTGTTGAGAATATTTACTACAGTATGTGTAGCTCCATCCCAGAAGGTATCAGGAGTTTCAAACTCATCAAGCATAACTCGAGCCATTTGTTGAATTGTTCTATTCATTCTTTCCACCACTCCATTTTGTTGAGGAGTTCTGGCGACAAAGAATTGTCTCTTTATTACATGTTGTTCCCAAAATTCAAAAAATTCATCTGATATGAATTCTCCTCCCTGACCAGATCTGAGACATTTTATTTTTATATCTAATTCATTTCAACTACAGCTTTGAAGACTTGAAACTTTTCAAATGCTTCATCTTTATGTTTTAGTAAACCAATCCAGCACATTCTAGAAAAATCATCAATGAATAAAATGTAGTATTCTTCTCCATGAGGTGGCTTTTTCCTTGTTGACCCACATAAATCAGTATGAATGAGCTCAAGAGGCTTACTTGTTGATCCTTCTTTGGCATTGAATTGAACTCTAGTTTTCTTACCGAATTGACATGGTTTGCAGATGGTATTTTATGGGATGATGGTATTTGGAAGATCACAAACTACCTTGAGCCTGCATGATTTTCTTATTTGAGAAAAGCTAGATGTCCCAATATTTTGTGCCATAAGTAGTTCTCTACTGTTTTGCTTAGATAACATTGTTCTTAACCTTCTTTCAGTATATATAGATTGTTTGGAGTTATTGTACCTTTGATTATGGTATTTCCCATGTTAATCTCACGAACCACACATTTTGTTGATCGAAACACAACTTCGTTTCCTTTATCACACATTTGACTAACACTCAATAAGTTATGCTTTAAACCATCAACATACATAACATTTCTAGCTTTAACCTTTTCTTTTAGATAAATTGAACCTTTACCCTTAATGACAACTAGTGTGCAATTTCCAAAAGAAACATTCTTTTCCTTTTCTAAAGCATTGTATGCAATGGGTATATCTTTATCACCTATCATGTGTTTTGAGCATCCGCTATCAATGTACCACTGATTTTCTTGTCCTTCTGCAAACAGAGCTATGCCACATCTTTCTGGTTGTATTTCCTTATTTTTCCATACCTTGGAGTTGGATGATGTTGCTTATTTTGATATGTTGGCCGAAATATGCTGCTGCATTCAAATTCTTCATGACCAAAGTTATTGCAAAATGAACATTCAATTTCATATTGAAGAGGAGAAAAGTTATTATAAGATCTCTTCTTGATTCCGGTCACGCTCCTTTGTTTTCTTACTTCTCTAGTCATGATATTTTTGTAAGAAACACATTAAGCAGCCTTATGACCATAGTTATGGCATGAAAAACATTGTCCATTAAAGAAGAAGTTTCTGTGATCATAAAATCTTTTGGTATTGTTCACCTTTCGGTTGGTGCTTCTATTGATGTTGACCTTTGGAGTAAAGCGAGCATGATTTACCTGGGGAGTACCTTTAGGATTTTACTGAGTATTGACACATGGTTCACTGGTTTTTGCTGCATCAAGATAGCTTTTGGTGATGGCTGAAGGCTTTTCTGGTTTAGATGTTTCTCCAGTGTATCCAAGACTAGTCTTTATTAGAGGAGAAAGCCGAACCTTGATGATTTCATCTAAGGTTTCTGATCCTTTAGAAAATCTAAGATTCAAAGATTTTTTCTTCTCAAGTTCTTTTCGTAGACCCACTACTTCACATTCTAATTTTTCATTGTGCTTTTCCCTTTCAATGAGTTGATGTGTCAAAGTCTCTATGACCATATTATTTTCTTCCAAATAGATTTTAAGATGAGTAATTTATTTAAGAAAATCTTATTCTTCTAAGGCATCCATAAACTCATCATTTTCATATGCCATGAGTAGTTTAATATCTTTTTTAGATTCACCTTCATCACTATTAGACAAGCCATCACTATCTTCATGAGTATAATAAATTCTTTTATTAACAAACTGTTTTCTATTACCTTTTGCAGAATCCTTTCCTTTGTCATGGTTATCTTTATGAGGACATTTGGCAGCCTAATTACCAACTCTACCACAAGCAAAACATTTGAAGGGAAGTTTACATTTGAATCTTCCGGTACCCAGTTGAAGTTTCTTCACAAAGTTTACCTTGTCTTCTTCTGATATATATCTTGATTCCTTGAGATCTTCCTTTTCTTTTCCCTCCGTAGAGGCTTTGAAAGCGGCTTCTCTGATTTCTAATGGACCTCCTTTCCTCATTTCAAATGCAGTTAAAATTCCATGAATTTGAACAACAATAACAGATTGTAGATCCTACTTCTCTTCAATGGAAAACACTTTTGCCTCAAATTTAGAAGATAGAGATCTCAAATAGTAGCCTCTATTTCTTCACCCAAATTATTCATATGATTTACAATCTAATCTACTCGTAAAAGGTAACTAGCAATACTTTCATCACTATGCATCCTCAAAGTTTCATATTGAATTATGAGAGTTTGGAGCTTAGCACGTTTTACCTGGGATTCCTCTTCATAGCTGAATGATTTTGTCCCATATTGCTTTTGCTGCGTTGAGTTCCATGGCTTTGACAAATTTTGATTTTGATAGACTTCCCAATAATGCATTGATGGCTTTGGCATTGCTTTCATATGCTTTCTTTTTTGTTGGATCTGTGGGAACTGCTACTGGATATTAGTATCCTCCTTCTACAATTTCCCAAACATCAGCTCCAAGTGATTGAATATAGGCTCTGGTTCTTGTCTTCCGAAATGTTAAGATATTTCCATTGAATATTGATGGTTTGATAGATCCCATTCCTTCATGATTACTTAGCTTGAGAAATCTTCCTTCAAGCGATCAAGATTCTTCTGAAGGACCTCCTCTGATACTAATTATTAGGAAAAATACTATATACGTTATTTTACATAAACCATCCAGCATATGTATGCACCTTTAAAGAATGAAACCAGTGTATAGATAATAAACTTTGATAAACAACTAATTCATTGTCTTAAATCATAGTGTGATGCATTTAATAAGAAATAAACAGATGTAGTAAGAATAGAACAAATTAGCACACATAAGAAGCACACATGAACACCAGGATTTTTTAGGTGGAAACCCAATGTGGGAAAAAACCATTGCTTCTGTCGTGTTAGTCTTCAATCTTCTTATTATAAAAAGTGTTTAAAATTTTTGTATTGGTGCAGACTTTTTCCAGTACGCAGGCATCTACCTGTTGAAGGCTAGAACCTTCACTGGTTTTCTAACTTCTATTGGAAGGGGGCTCCAACCACTAGAGCTTGTATTGTATGATATGTTTACCAGTACATAAGCGCCGATCTACAGAAAGCTACTACCTTCACTCGTCCTCCAGGGACCATTTTTCATAAATTTTTAGACTGGATACTCCTGGTACACAATAACACAATATGTAGGCCATGTTTCATCAAGTTTTCATACTGGACCCATCAATAACATTGAAGCTCAAAATCATCACCACTACAATGCAACCATCAAATACAACTGCATCTATCAACAATCAGTCAATCTGAACAATCATATCACTGTCACCAGAACATAGATCTAAACCTAGAACACTGCATCAACAACCAAAACCAACTACAACTTCAAAAATCATATGTCAGAATGTATACGCTACTTCAATGAATCCAACATGCATGTATATGCTACTTTTTGTAACCCAACCTACATATACCTCTAAAGATACTGAATCATAAAGCCTCTGAACCAAAAACTGTACCAACCAATGACATTCTGAAGATCAAATGCCATATTACAAAGTTCTAAACAGATAGTAGCAAAGATCACCCTTCTTACTCAATCAATCAATCAACCAGACTCAATCTCCTTATACAATCAGTTTTACTTTCAGATCTAATGAAGACATCAATGATAAACAACAACAAATTAGCAACACTGATCAGATGGATCAATCATCTTTGAACAACAAGCTTTTCTTCTGCATACGCTACTTGGAAGTGCTGAACCAACATGTATATGCACCTTCAGCAAGGCGAACCAATTTATAGATCTGCAAATAATAACTTATAACTTCACAACTATTCCAAACTTCAAATATACCCAGATCATAACATATAAAGGATAAACATGTGTTATCAATTAGATCTAGACTATCCATTATCAGATCTTACAATGATAAGTCATTTCGGGTCTCATGATCCTTATCGAACATTGTATCCAAGGGTGCACTAGATATTTTAGATCATATCATAACCATAGCCCTTACAACCCAATATATAATTTAGATATAAGTGTTCATGAAAAACCCTTTCACTTGCACACTTAGCCCTTTGATCTTCTCCTCCTTATATACTTAGAGCCTTTTTTATTACCTCAGACCAAAACAACACTTACAACCTATGGTATTATTATACATGATCAAGTAACCATTATTCCACTCAATATTGTGGGCTAATACCATAGTATGGACCCTTGATATTCTATAATCTCAATTTTCCATCCCATACATTCTTTTCTTTCTGTGAAATTGCATGCATATGTATATGCTCCTTTTATGTTGTGTACCCACATGCATACACTACTTGGATTAGGGTAAACATCGTATACAACTTAACCATTCTCTTTCCTTAATTTCTTGATTCTGATCAATAATCCTGTGCCCCATCATCTTGTTCTTTTGTACCATTACTCTGTTACCTCTGAATAGACTTGTTACAATGTGAGTTGCCCTTTATCAATTCTAAATTGACCTGTATGTGGGTTGCCATCAAGGACAACACATGTACCATAATGCCAACATGATCTAAGGTTTGGAATATTTGTAAGGAATATGCCCCATTCATCTTTTATCATTTGAGTAGGCGTCGTGGAAATGGAGTGTACATTAATATGCGAAAATACAACTTTACTCTAGAAGGACCTCTTAGGGACCAAGAGGAAATTAATTATGTGGAAGAATGGATGCAACAAATAGGATATGTTCAACTAAAAGATATCTCCATATGGGATGCAAAGCAGAGTTGGAAAGGATGGTCATGCCCACACCTTCCTATTCATCTCCAACAACAATGGGAATTGTTCATTCATAGTTTAAAGGAAATGGATCCTATCTCCATCACATTTTGAGATCAACAAACATGGAAAATTATCCCTCAACAACACTATTTAGTCAAAGAAGGATAATCCCTCCTCATCAAAAAGATTCCTTGCCTAGATCCTTGTAAGTTAAGGAGAAAAATATGGAGCAATGATGGAATCCCCAAAGTCAATACATTTTACTGGACCTTAGTACATCCTAAAATTCACATAGTAGAAAAAAATAAATATACAAGGTTCTTCAAGGTGCATATTGTGCATAGAATCGAAGGAGACTACTCCCCATCTATTTATATAATTCCTTTCACTCTGGGAACATGGAAAGAAGCATACACCCCTCTTATCAACATAGAGACAATTATAGAGACATGGGAGGATATGTTTGAAAACTAGAGAATTAAATTTCCATGGGTAAGAAAGACATATTCACTCTCAGTATGATGCTTGGAAGCTCTCCCTAAATTTCTATGTTGGTCAAGATGGATCATTAGGAATAAAGCGATATTTAAGGAAGAAAAATGAGATCCTCTCTTAGTAGCAAGTAAGGCCACTAATATTCTATTCGAATCTATTACATTTTGAGGCTATAAAATATCATAGTTGGATGATCTTACTCATGAATAAAGGGAATGAATCAAAGTGGGTAAATCTCTAGACCAGGCTAGAAGCTTCAAACTTTGGCCCTCACTATTGGGGAAATTTTGTATATGACAAGTCTCAGATGAATTCCTGCAATGGTGTACGACTAGGAATCAATATTCATTAATTTTTTATGCTTACTCAAAGGGAAAACTGAGGATTGCAGGAGCAGCGGGTTATTTTATTCCCTGAAGATAGAGTCTCAATACACTTAGGGATTGGGAATGGAATCCAATAATCAAGTTGAGTTCCTTGTGTTATGGAAAGGGTTGGAAATTGAAATCAAAAAGAAAACAACCAAAATAACAATTTATGGTGACTCAATGTTGGTAATATGCCATATGACGAAAAGAAAAGGATTGCAAAGTGTTATAGCACCTTTTACCACTCTTGTTTGATCCGATGCTTTGGATATGGCATAGGGAAACCCTTCCATCTAGACTTGGTCAAAAATCTAAAAAAAATGTTTTATTTCCTATACGCTACTTTTCCCTGTGATGAACGCGTGTACACACTGGTCAGCACATACCCGACTCACATGCATGTGTTAAAACACTTAAAAATAATAAATTTCCTTAATTTCGGGTGGAGTTCATGGGTTTTACCTGTTACTCACCTCCTATAGCCCGTGGCCCAACTGTTTCTCAATTGAAAAAACTAATTTGGAGAGGTATAAATAAACTTCCTCGGGAAGGGCTTAAGGGGGAAAAAAGGAGATATTGATATTATAGTTGATTTATCCCTGATCAAGACTAATGAAATCCATGTGCCTCCTACACTCCCCAAAGTTTTAGGAAACCCTTGTTTCTTCTTTTGAAATATCCTCCATCCTTCTTGAGATATCCTTGTGTATGATGATGGAGGAAGACTGCTGAGGTCGGGAAAGGAAAGATCTAGAGGACGATTCTTCTTGGAGCTGGAGGAAGACTCAAGTTGTAGTTTTCCACCTTTCTTGTAGCTTACATTGATAAAGAAATGATGTTCTGTTCCTAATATTAAAACGTGTTTATGCATTGATCTATATTGTGATTTGTTTATGAATCTTATATTGATGTGTAATTGTTAAATCATTTATATGATCTAACATATATATCATGAATATGATTTATGTTTCTACTATTGTATATGCTTTGTTTGAATAATTTACAGGTTTCAAAGGCCTCAGGAGAAGTAGAGGGTTTGCACCTTGCAGGATCTACCCAAACGTAGGACCTCCGAGTAAGGACACTTATTCACAGTTCAGTAGAATAAGCGTTGAGATTGTTTGTCTTAGACATTCTTGCTATTGTTCGCCCTCCGTTCTGTTGGGGTTTTCAACCCAAGACCCTACGGTGTTCTCACCCGCAACAAAATTGGCGACTTTGCTGGGGATAACATTCTTGTTATCCTCAGTTTGGGTTGTTTGTTCTTGATCAGGTTTTGTTTTCTTGATTTCTTGCTTTTACAGTGTTATTTGACTTATTAGCTTCCCAAGCATCAAGTCTGGTCTTATGGATCAGGCCTTGTCTTTTTGTTTTTCCTAATTAAGTGTTGTATACGCTTTTTTATTGGGGTATAGTCGCATATACATGCAAGTTTCCTCAAACAGATTCATGTATACGCGAGTTTCTTGTGTTTTAAATGCGTGTGCATGCCTCTATGTCTTTACATAGTCGCGTATACAATTTTTTGAATTGTTTTTTCAAATTTTTTTGCCTAGTTAAGTATGTTGCCTAGTGAATTCTATTGTTTTTTGGTCATCCTATGTCTGAGGAACTCTATTCTCTTGCAAGTTTTCATTTTCAAATCTTCTTCTTAGTGAAAATCCTAGTTGGCCTAGGATTATTTTTTGAGCAAGATTTTGGTTTGTATCTTGGGTTCAAGGCTTCTATTTGAAGTTCTTGGATGTTCTAGTTTCCCAAAACAAGGAATTGATTTCGATTTCGTTTGTAACTCAATTTCAAGTTATCTTACTTGTCTTTTCCTTTTGATTGGCCTTGTTGCTTTTCGTGCTTTTTGAGTGTCTCTTTGGCAATTTTGAAAGTTTTTCTTTCTTGAAATTTTGTTAGTTTGATGAAGTATTTTATTGCTATTCGGATCCGTTTGTGCGAGTTTGTAGTCCTTTTTGTTTCAAGTTTCATTTATTAATGAGTTTTATAAATTGCAAGGTATAAGGACTCCTTGTGATCCTTTTGATCTTTCGAATTTAGTAGTGCTTTTTGTGACCTCAAAAGTTTATTTAGTTTCCTTAAAAGAAAAACAAAAACACATTGCTTTTGGTTTTCTTTTTTCCAAGCTTTTGGCTTCTGGTTTCTTTTGTTTTGCTTGTTGAGCAATTGTGATCTTGTTCAATTTGTTTTGATTGGTTTTGAGGGAAATTTGTTATTGAATTTTTGCCCTATTTACTTTCAATTTGGCTTGTTGATATTGTAAGGCAACACATTTTCTTCTTGTATGAGCATCCATGCACATTCATTATAGTTTGCATTAGGATAGTTTTCATAGCAAACATTTTAGTCTTTTGGTTAGCTTTTGTGTGTGTGGAGTGTGTTTTTTGGAAAAATAAAAATTTGCTTACACAATTTTATTCATAGAACTCTATATAAATCCCTTTTAATTGAAGAAAATAATTGTACTTGCATGTAGCTAAGTTCCTATTGGTTTCTTTTGTGTCAAAACATCATTAGTTTCACTCTCATTTTACCGATGACTCGAAGAACAATCCTCTAAAATCAAGCGCTTTAATAAAAAGAACTAGAACTTTTTTATTTTGTCATTAACAAACACCAACAATTTTAAGTTCTTTAGGGCCTTGGAATAGGTGAGGGGAGAGTTAACTCTCCAAGGCCGCTCAAATTATCAAACATAGAAGTTGAATAACAAGCAAAATATAGTTTGTTAGAAAGACCGAGAAACCTTCGTGACTGGGAGTTAAGTACGAGGGCAAGTGAAGACAAGGAAGAGAGATACCTCCTCTCCTACTCGTTGGATCCCGCCTCACGACTGTTTCGCCCAGATTTTGATACGAATTGGTGCCCATAGTTTCCTTTCCTGGGGATCACATAGGTGGCTGCAGAGGGGAATCCTATGGAACCTTGAAGAAATTCTCACTGTAGATTAACCTAATTATGCAATATAACTAAAGTAAAATACTTAATCTACTTCAACAATCAAACTTGTAGAAGCTTGATCAATTTGAGCAAGATCAAGCAAAAAGCTATTGGAAATAATAGTGAGAGGGGTGAGGGGTGAATTAGTATTAGTCAAGTCAATAATATTTTCTTTTCATCCTTAAATTTATAGACACGACTTCCATGTGAGCAGCATACGTGTACACGCAACTGTGTTTAAGGAAACAAGCGTATATCCAACAAATAAATGATTCAGTTAATTCATCATATGTTGATCTTTAGTCTGTGCATCAATACTTTATTAAACATTAAACAGTAACCATATGCATTTAATAACAGAGTAAACCATCACGCATATGCAACACACATGAACACCAAGATTTAAGGTGGAAACCCAATGTGGGTAAAAACCACCTGCTACTGTTGTCTCAGTCTTCTTTTAATAATAAGAAAATATGTTTACAACAATGTACTAGTGCAGACTCATACTAGTATGTAGGTTTCTACCTACAGAAGGCTACAACCTTCTCTCGTTCTCCAGCTTCTACTAAAAGAGAGCTACAACCCCCTAGCTCTTGTACTAGCCAATATGTTTACTAGTACTAGGTGTCGACCTACAGAAGGCTACAACCTTCTCTCTTCCTCCAGGGACCTTGTTTCATAAATTTTCAGACTGGATACTCTTGGAACACAACATCATAATCTGAAGGCCACACTTCATCCAATTTTCATACTGGACACATCAACAACATTGAAGCTCAAAATCAATCACCATTGCAATACATCCATCAACTATATTTGCATCAACCAATCACTGAAATTCAATCTGAATCAACCAAACTCAGTCAATCACTGACAACTTCTGAACCTCTAACACAACTGAATCAATTAATCGTTCATACTATAACCAATCAACTACAACAGATAGATCACTGTAACCAGTACACATATTTGAGTTACATTATCATTCAGAATCAATTGTAATCTTAAAACCATGCTTCAGATTGTATATGCTATATGGAAGAAGCCAACCTGCGTGTATACACAGCTTCCCTAAAGCAAACCAGTGTGTAGATCTGCAAACACTTTGCTGCACTTCCAGACTTTAGACATAATCACACACAAAGGATAAAACATGTGTTAGTGATCAGATCTAGCCCATCCATTATCAGATCACATAATGATAGGTCATTATGATCTTGATCCATCATCAGATTTCATCCATCAGTACTGAAGCTAATCACAATCATCCAATCTAAATATGAAGAATGCTGTCACCAAAAACTAGTCACTAGAACACAATTTAAAACCTAGAACTCTGCATCAACAACCAGGATCAATTGCAACTTCAAAAATCATAGTTCACAAGATATACGCTATGTCGATGTGTCAAACCTATGCGTATACGTGATTTTACCAAGGTCAACCAACATATACATCTATAAATATTCATTCATAATTTTGTAGCTATTCCAGACTTCAGTTATAACCAGATCATAAAATTTACAGATCAACATATGCATCAATATACATATCTAGGATAAACATGATCAAACTATATAAAGATAATTCATTCCAAGCCTTAAGATCCTAGTCCATCATCCATCATTGGATCTTGTCCTCCATCAACCACTAAGGCTCCTCCTTGGTTCAGATCAAGCAGAGGATCATAAACCCATAACCTGCATACTTGATCTCACACTTCATCTGATATTCAATGCTTGCTTGTCTTGGCCTAATGATCTTCTCCTCCTTATATAGTTTTAGGCCTTTCTCAATACCATGAACCAAAACCACTTAGGACCAATACCTTGGACCAAATACCTTGGGTCAGATAACTTGGACTCAAAAACTTGTTTTCCTAAGATATACGCGCTTTTCCTTCTATGAAAGTGCGTGTGTACATATATGCTCCTTTTGTGAAATGAACCTGCGTGTATACGTGGCTTGGTTGAGGTGAACCTGCGTATGCCTTTATTTCTTCATTTTGTGTAGCTTGAACTATAATTCTTTGTTGTTAACCTACAGTACTTTGATCTTTCATCTAAGTGAGTTTCCATCAAGGACAACACCTGTATCATAACGCCAGCAATATCCCCCTTTGGACTTGATGGCAATGCTAACTTGCTGCACTATGAACTGTCATCTTACTGAGTTGCCATTGTACATCACTTCTGAACTGATTCCTTTGAATTGTCCTACATCACATCTGTTAACACAACTACCATGTATTCTGTGACATCTAATATCTCTTCTGTAGAGATGCATCTAGTTACCATAAGTGAGTTGTTCTGCTACAAGTGGGTTACCATCAATTACAACACATGCATCGTAATGCCAATAATCTCCCCCTTTGGATTTGATGGAAACAACAACACCAAGTCACTCTCCCCCTTTGACATCAAGGGCAAAGGGTCATGCTCCCCCTGAGTCATGCTGAATTCTTTGATTGAACTCCCCCTTTGTTCATGCTGAGATGTACTCTATCATCCATGCTCCCCGGAGCACATGCAGGGTTTACAAATATTTTCAAGAAACATAACATGACTCTATAACTCAACGATGTGAGTTTTACCTTCCTATCACCAATGACTCATACATACATTCATTCTCTCAATCAAGTGGGAATATACAAAACTTGACTCATTCACCCATCCAAGTGGGGATATACCAATTGTTTATACATGATTGAAATATTACATCATCCTTCCCATGCATAGTGGGGGTACAAATTACATCATATGACTTGCTCCATAAGCATCTGTCAACAACATCTAGACCAACAACCTTTATATGTCCATGTTAGTGTAAATATGATCAATCCGTGACAAAGTATGTATGCATATAGATATTAGTTCATCCTCTTGATCTCATCAAGATCAACTTACATGAATCAACTCAACATATGTCATATATCCAAGAAGTAACAAAATCATTCACACCATGTCATATGTGAAAACACCATAGTCATCACATGATTTTTCACATCATCATCAAGAACTGGATGATCTTTCCACAAGGACCTTCAATATATCAACCATGTATCATCACTAGGGAACATCCCATATCTGAGAAGCATCAACCATGATAATCAACATATCATTATAAGGTAAGAACTCATCATCATTATGTGACTAAGTAAGCCATGTCTTTGAGTATCCATGTCTTCAAATAGCTGTGTCTTCTTACGACCTGCAATAACACCATTCTCTTGGCCAACCAACAATATGCAACTTAAGTAATCATCCATGTATCCATCAAAGAGATATCAATATGTATCTAGAAAACCATGAGCTCATGATCATTTTCAAGATTTCTTGATATCATCAATATCAACAATCCTCAACCGTGTGAGAGCCAAGATCTATAACTACACCATATGAAATTTATGCATCTTTGAAGGCATAGAAGAAATGAGTGGCTCATGATCAATTAATCAAGCTTTGTACTTCTCCTCATCCTTACGAAGATCACCATGTAATAAGCATATATATCATCAAAATATCATCCACAATCATCCATAAATCTGATCTGAATAACAACTATGTAACCCCAATCAATATAAGTGTCATCTGAGATGGGAAAACTTAAAACTGTCACATAGCAAGATGTATCAATTTAAACACTTTAGCCACATAGGCATCATCATCATCGAAAATACTTCTATACATAATGCCAACAATGCTTTGTTAGAAGCATAACATGTTCTCCCCCTGAACCTATTCCACCTGTTCACTGTCAGATCTGATCATTACATATATCAATAAGAAGTATCAAGGCATCATCATCAATCAGATATACATCAAGTTATCAACAACTTGTTAGGATCAAAAAACTTCTAAATAATATCTATAGACTGTAGTCATCTACGACAGAAAAGGTAACTGATAATTGTATGAATCATATCACATTAGGTTTTCTAAGACTGTCCCACAATATTTTTATCAAACTATATATACGCTACTGTGCAGTATTGAATTCGCATATATACATGACTTGACTTCATGAAACTTGCATATGAGATTTAGAACATTGAAGTTTCATGCTTTCAGCTTCTCCTGAGTCTGTCATGTCTATACACTGTGCCATGCCACATTTTTCTGATTGTACTTCCTTCTTCTTCCATATCTTCGAGCGTGATGATGTTTTCTCCTTTTGGTATGGTGCCTGATATTTTCTCTGGAATTCCTTTATTATATGTCCAAGCTTGTTACATGCATAACATCTTACATGTTTCATATTTCTTCTATAGCAGTTAATGGCTTTGTGACCAAACATATTGCAAGAAAAACAATATGCCTTAAAGTACTTGCAAGCTGATGATCTTTCTGTGTGAACCATTCTTCTTCCACATCTTGCTGCAACATGTCCAAGATTATGACATATAAAACATTAAACATTATGCATTTGAGGAAATAACCGACTATCATTTCCATGGCTAGCAGTAAAATATTTTCTTTGAAGAATTTATTCCCTTGGTTGTTGATGGGATTGACCTCTCATCTCCTTGTTGAGCATTTTAGATTTTGCATTAGAGTTTCTTGCCTCACTTTTTGAGCTAGAATCACCTTCAACAGATTCATGAAAACCAAGACTAGATTTGATGGCAGGAAACTTTTGGCTACTAAGAATATCATCCAAGATCTTAGTACTATCTTGAAATCGTAAGAGCTTATCCTTTTCTTCTAATTTATCTTTTAGAATATTTACCTCAACCTGATGTTGTTTTTCCTTTTCAAGATATTGCTTCTTCATGATTTCTTCAGCTTTTCTTCCTTGTTCCATCTGTTGCCTTAATTCAGGAACTTTGTTTTCTTTTTTCTCAAGATCTTGGAGTAGTTCTTTATTCTGCTTATTTGATTGTTCAAGATCTTCTTATAGTGAGAGGATCTTAGCTTCAAGACTTTCATAGTAACTGGATCTATCTCTGGGTTTCTTGATTGTTGTGCTCTTTTCATTTACTTCATTTCTTAATGATGTCACTTCATCCTGCAACTTTTGATATTCATCTTCCTTTTCCTTGAATTGCTTCCTTACTTTGTTTCCTTCCTCTAGTTGAGCTTTTAGTTTGGTAGCTTCTTCTTTGAAGGCACATTCCTTTTTGTCCAATAGATCTTGTTGATCTATAATTTTTTTTGTAAGCCTTTTAAATTCTGCTTCTATTTGATATCTTTCTTCCTCACCCATAAGAGCAAATTCAGTTGTTTTTCTATCACTTTCATCCTCTTCAAATGGATGGAGAAATGCATCACCAGAGGATAACAAATTCATACCTGATAGATATTTTGCTTATTCATCTTCATTATGAGGTGATTCTAAATCTGAAGAGTTACGTTCACATATTCCCCAATCGATTCTCCCACTATCATAGTTCCTTTGAGATGTCTTCTTCTTCTGAGGTGCTTTATTCTTTAGCTTCATTCCCATTGTTCTAGGGATCTCCTTCAAGCGATCAAGCTTCTATGAAAGGACCTGCTCTGATACCAATTGTTGGAAATAATACTGAGAAAGGTGGGGGGGGGGGGTGAATTAGTATTAGTCAAGTCAATAATATTTTCTTTTCATACTAAAATTTATATATGTTACTTCCATGTGAGCAACTAGCGTGTACACACAACTGTGTTTAAGGAAACAAGCATATATCCAACAAACTAATGATTCAGTTAATTCATCACATGTTGATCTTTAGTCTATGCATTAGTACTTTATTAAACATTAAATAGTAACCATATGTAGTTAATAATAGAGCAAACCATCATGCATAACCAACACACATGAACACCAAGATTTAAGGTGGAAACCCAATGTGGGTAAAATCCACCTGCTGATGTTGTCTCTGTCTTCTTTTAATAATAAGAAAATCTGTTTACAACAATGTACTAGTGCAGACTCATACCAGTACGCAGGCTTCTACCTGCAGAAGGCTACAACCTTCTCTCATTCTATAGCTTCTACTGGAAGGGAGTTACAACCCCCTAGCTCTTGTACTAGTCAATATGTTTACTAGTTCATAGGCGCCGACCTACAAAAGGCTACAACCTTCTCTCTTCCTCCAGGGGCCTCGTTTCATAAATTTTTAGACTGGACACTCCTGGAACAAAACATCATAATCTGAAGGCCACGTTTCATCCAATTTTCATATTGGACCCATCAACAACATTGAAGCTCAAAATCAATCACCACTGCAATACATCCATCAACTATATCTGCATCAACCAATCACTGAAAATCAATTAGAATCAAACAAACTCAATCAATCACTGACAACCTTTGAACCTCTGACACAACTGAATCAATCAGTCATTCATACTTTAACCAATCAACTGCAACAAATAGATCACTGTAACCAGTGCACAGATCTAAGTTACATTATCATACAGAATCAGCTGTAATATTAAAACCATGCTTCAGATTGTATATGCTATTTAGCAAAAGCCAACCTACGTGTATATGTAGCTTCCCTAAAGCAAACTAGCATGAAGATCTGCAAACACTTTTCTGCACTTCCAGACTTCAGACATAATCACACATAGAGGATAAAACATGTGTTAGTGATCAAATCTAGCCCATCCATTATCAGATCACATAATGATAGGTCATTATGACCCTAATCCATCATTAGATTTCATCCATCAGTACAGAAGCTAATCACAGTCAACCAATCTAAATATGTAGAATACTATCACCAGAAAATAGCCACTAGAACACAATTTAAAACCCAGAACTCTGCATCAACAAACATAACCACTTGCAACTTCAAAAATCATAGTTCACAAGATATACAATATATCGATGTGTCGAACCTGCATGTATTTGCGCTTTTACCAAGGTCAACCAGCGTATACATCTGTAAATATTCATTCATAATTTTGTAGCTATTCCAGACTTCAATTATAACCAGATCATAATATTTATAGATCAACACATGCATCAGTATACAAATATAGAATAAACATGATCAAACTATATAAAGATAATTCATTCTAAGCCTTAAGATCTCGATCCATCATCCATCATTAGATCTTGTCCTCCATCAACCGCTAAGGCTCCTCCATGGTGCAGATCAAGCAGAGCGTCATAAACCCATAACCTGCATACTTGATCTCTAACTTCATCAGATATTCAATGCTTTCTTGTATTGGCCTAATGATCTTCTCCTCCTTATATAGTTTTATGCTTTTCTCAATACCATGAGCCAAAACCCCTTAGGACCAATACCTTGGACCAAATACCTCAGACTAGTACCATGGACCAAATACCTTGGGTCAGATACCTTGGACCCAAAAACTTGTTTTCCCAAGATATACATGCTTTTCCTTCTGTGAAAGTGCATGTGTGCGTATACGCTCCTTTTGTTCAATGAACCTACGTGTATATGTGGCTTGGTCAAGGTGAACCTGCGTATACCTTTCTTTCTTCATTTTGTGTAGCCTGAATTGTAATTCTTGTTGTTAACCTATAGTACTTTGATATTTCATATGAGTGAGTTTCCATCAAGGAAAACACCTGTATCATAATGCCAACATAACACATATAACAAAGAAGAAGAATCAATACACATGAAACATAGAATAATACTCTTGGGAAAGCCTCAGCTAAAAACCTCGCAATCTTTATTATCATACATGTGGAAATATCTCAGGATTACACACAGCTTTAGCTCTCACAGCTATCCAGCTCTCAGTACAATCCCTCACTACTGCTCATAGACAGAATAAAAAACTCATATTCCTTCTCCTTTGTCCTCCATGCCTCCTATTTCCTTGCGTAGTTTTCCCTGGGTGCTCCAACTATAACCTTGTGTGACATTGATCTCACACACTACTCTAACACTGTAAAACTGCACAAATCTAAAGGAATGAATTCCTTCTGCATGCAAGAGATTTTCTTATAGGAAAATTCTTGCAATTGATAATACATTGTCCCTACCTTTAATCTCAACTGGGTCTTTTTCTAAACTGACATGCATAAGTTATTTCTGAGAGAATATTTAGTTATCTGGAGTACACTAGTTTCATGCATGCATGCATTAATTGATTGAACTCACAATTAGTTCCTCAAACTGTTTGGAACTAATTTAACTAGACTTAACTTAGTTAATTGAGCTATCTAATTTCTACTCAAATACAACTCACCCTTATCTCCTTAATTAAGGGATAATATCCTTAATTCAAGGGATAACAATTGCATGACTTCACAAAGACTTCTAGCTTGAATTTTTCCAACTAATTAACTCAAGATGAATTAATTAATTATTTTTCAAGTTGCTGGTGAGACTAAATTCGAGTTTTAATTCTCCATTTTAATTCAAGGACAAATTAAAATTGGAATATTCTTGTTGCCACATTTCAACACTCCCTCTCAACAAGAAAGGGATTATCTTCCACCCCGATTGTGTCTTTATGGAACTTGAATTTACACTTTGATAATGCCTTAGTTAAAATGTCAGCATTTTGCTCCTTGATCAAAATATACTGCAACAACATGATCCTCCTCGCCACACAGTCTCTGAGACGATGATACTGAATGTCGATGTGCTTGGACTTGTCATGAAATACTAGATTCTTGAAGAGTTTGATACAACTCTAATTATCACAATAGATCACAGTTGGATCCATCCTCTGAGCAAACAAACCAACTATAATTTTCTGCATCCAAATGGCCTCACATGCTGCCTAACTTGTAGCCATGTATTCAGCCTCTGCTGAGCTGAGTGCAACCAACGTCTGTTTCCTGCTGTACCAAGAAACTGCAACTGACCCAAGGTTGAAATTTCTTCCTGATGTGCTCTTCTGATCTGACTGACTTCCTACCTAATCTGCATTTTTGAAGCCTTGTATCTTCACTCCCTATGTCCATCTGTACAATAATCTATAATGAGATGTGCCTCTGAGGTATATCAAAACATGCTTAGCTTCCTTCCAAAACATTTTGGTAGGCTGAACCATAGCTTGACTTAGCTGGTTCATTATATAGCAAAAATATGGTCATGTGTTCACTATGTACATCGCGAACCCACAAGCTGTCGATACATAGTAGCCTCTACTACTTCTCCTGAACTAGCATCCTCCTTCCTCTAGTTACCTGCTAGAGGAGTCTGCATGGGCTTGCACTTCTCCATGTGGAATCTCCTGAGTATCTCGTTGGCATACTTGCCTTAAGACAAAAACAACTCTCCATCCTTCCGCCACACTTCCATGCCAAGGAAGTAATGCATGAGACCCATGTCTTTCATCTCGAATTCTCTTGCAAGGTCCTCCTTGCAAGATGTGATCAACTGATCATCACTTGTTAATATTAGATCATCAACATAAAGAACAATGGTCAATTTCTTACCTTTTGCCATGATGTGGTACAAGTTTGCATCCGCTTCACTCTTTGTGAAGCCCAACCTAGTGAAGTAGTTTTCGATCCTAGTGTACCAAGCATGAGGTGCTTGCTTTAGCTCGTACAAAGTTCTCTTGAGTCAGCACACATGCGACTCATGATTGAAGGTATCAAAACCTTCCGACTGCTCTATGCACACCTCTTCCTCAATTTTTCCATTGAGGAATGTAGTCTTCACATCCATCTGATGGATCTTCCAACCCATCTATGCTGATAGTGCCAACATCAATCTGATAGATGAGTACCTTGCTACAGGAGAAAAAGTCAGATCATAGTTGATCCCCTCGACCTGTGAGAAACCACGGGCAACAAATTTTTCCTTATGTTTCTCCACACTACCATCAACAGCTTGCTTTACCTTGTAAAACCAACGGGAACTCACAACTAACTTGTTCTCCGGTCTTGGAACCACATCCCAAACACTGTTCCAAACTATGGAGTCATACTCCTCCACCATAGCATCAACCCAAATCGGTTGCTGCATTGCTTCCTCAAAGGAAGATTGCTCGGTCTCAACACATTCCCCAACAAGGGACATGTATCCAATGTACCTATCAGGTGACCTCCTCTGTTTACGTTGAGAAGACGGTTCTCCCACATTCTCTCTCACACCTAACAAAAATCTATCAGCTTCTCTTGTGCACTTCTGTCCCTCTCTGGAAGACTATGCTTGAGTGGATGTCTCCACTCCTAGAACCTTTGCACATGGTTGCTCTGCATTAGTCTGAGGCTCCTCCTCCTTAGGAACCAAAAGTTTCTCTATAGCTTGTAGTTGGAGCTCCCTCTCAAGGGAAACTTTGATGGCCTTTTGCTCATCAAACTTGAGATCTCTGCGAACCACTGTCCTCCAACTAGTAGGCATGTACACTCGATAGTTGTGAGGTGTATTAGTGTACCCCACAAGTATTCCCAACTCAGCTGTCAGTTCAAGTTTCTTCCAGGCATCCTTGGTCACATGGAAATATACCGATGAGCCAAAAATCTTGAAGTGACCCACATCTAGTTTCTTCCTGGAGAAAGCTTCCTCTGGTGTCTTCATCCCAAGAATGCAATGTGATCTTCTATTCTGCAAATAGACCGATGTGTTGCATGCCTCAACCCACAAATGAAGTGCTAGGCCTTGGTCATGCAGCATCACTTGAGCTTCCCCCGCAATCGTTCTGCTCTTCCTCTTGGACACCCGATTCTATTATGGGTTATGAGGTGCCATCAACTCCCGTTTAATTCCTTCCACTGCACCAAAGTCCTTAAACTCTTGAGAGACATACTCTCCACCATTTTCACTTTGCAAGGTCTTGATATTCTTCCCCGATTCTTTATCAACCAAAGCTTTAAGCTCACAAAACTCTGAGAAGGTTTGATCATTCTCCTGCATGAAATAGATCCAGCATTTACGAGAAAAATCATCAATGAAAATCACATAATACCTTTGTTTCACGATGGATTTTATCGAGAATGGTCCACACACATCAGTATGAACTCGCTCCAAGATTTCTTCAGCTCACTTATATCGATCATGAAAGGAAGACTTAGTTTACTTTCCCAAGGTGCAACCTTTGCATGTGTCCACTTGCTCAAGTTTACCTTTGGGAAGTCCAGTAGAAATCTTCTGTGTTATCTTCAAGGCCCTATGATGCAAATGGCCCAACCACCTATGCAATAACTCACCAATGTCTTGGCTTTGCACCAATTCCACTTTCGAACTCAATGTAGCACATTCATCTACCTATAGCTTATAGATATTCTTTACTCGAATCCCAATCCTCTTGGTCTGACCCGTGGCTATGTGTCTCAGGGACGCCTTTCCTTTATTGAAGACAACATCATAGCCTTTGTCTTCCAACATCACGATCGATACCAATTTCTTCTTTAGTCTAGGCACATACTTTACATCAATCAGGGTGAGAGGAGCTCCATGCTCCCTCTGAAAAGAAACCGTGCCTTCTCGTGAAACACAATACTTTCCATCATCACCCATCTCTATGCGCATCTTGAGGTCTTTCTCCTCCAAGGTATTGAATAAGATTTTATCGCTGGTCATGTGGAATGAGGCTCCACTGTCCAGATACCAAACACAACCCACCATCGATGAAACCATGCATGCGATGAGGGTAAAATCCAATTCAAACTGAGAGGCCAGTGCCTTAGCTTATGATCCTTTTGAGGATCCCTTGTTAGATTTCTTCAATGGAAAATTTGTTGCATAATGTCCCATCTCATGACAATTAAAGCATCTCACTTTAGATTTGTCAATCTTCTTCCCACCATGAGAAGAATTTGATTTGGAATGGGAAGCCTTCCCTTTCCCTTTCCTTGCCTTACTTGCTAAGGTTAGATTTTCTTAATCATCATGCTTAGATGAAGAACCATCTCTAGTGCTCCTCCTGATATCCTCCTGCATTAGATCTGACCACAGTCATTCCCAATCTGGCAGTTTCTCTCTTACATTCACTGAGTCCTAGTAGCTATTCCATCTCTTTGTAAGATCGAGGAGAGAAAGGCTCACATATCATCATTTCTATCATTATTCCCACACTATCAAGCTCATCTCTGCAGGTGGTGAGCTTGTTCAGATATGTGGAAATAGTTTCGCCCTTCTCACACTTGATTTTTTGAAGCTTATACTTGAGCACCAATTTCCTCTAGTCACTACTGTTCTGATATAGGTCCTTCAATGTCTTCCACATTGAAAATAGAGTCTCCTTCCCATAGAGACTCGAGACAATATGGTCTCGAACTCCCTCCAGAATATTCCTTCTCGCTTTCGCCACACGCTTCTTCCATTCAACCAATTCTTATGCATTAGCTACAACTGGCTTGGTGATTTCTTGATCAATGAAATCCTTCAAATATTGTCTTCTAATACCACTTCCATGTGATCCTTCCTTTCTATGTAATTCAAGCTACCATCCAGAGCATACTCAAGTCTCAAGCCATTGAACGCCATTGGTGAACTTTGAGGTGTGATAAGAATTCAATTTTTTACCTGCAATCAAGAACTTCTCAGTATACTATTAACATCTCTCATCACCTTTGCTTTGATATCATGTAGAAATTCTCACTCTAGATTAAGCTGATTATGCAATATAACTAAAGCAAAATACTTAATCTACTTCTACAATCAAACTTGCGAAAGCTGAATCAATTTGAGCAAGATCAAGAAGAACACATATAACAGAGAAGAAGAATCAATACACATGAAACATAGAAGAATACTCTAGGGAAAGCCTTAGCTAAAAACCCCGCTATTTGTATTATCATACAAGTGGA
This sequence comes from Pinus taeda, assembly GCA_000404065.3. Lineage (NCBI taxonomy): Eukaryota > Viridiplantae > Streptophyta > Pinopsida > Pinales > Pinaceae > Pinus > Pinus taeda. Next base: position 191,169 of record APFE031709335.1, read on the forward strand.
AATATCTCAGGATTACATACAGCTTTAGCTTTTACAACTATCCAGCTCTCAGTACAATCCCTCATTGATGTTGATAGACATAATAGACAACTCATACGCCTTCTCCTCTCTTCTCCAAGCCTATTATTTCCTTGCACAGTTTTCCTTGGGTGCTCCAGCTATAACCTTGTGTGACACTGATCTCACACACTACTCCAACACACTATAAAACTACGAAATCTCAAGGAATGAATTCCTTCTGCATGCAAGATATTTTCTTATAGGAAAATTCTTGCAACTAATAGTACATTGTCCCTAACTTTAATCTCAATTGGGTCTTTGTCTGAACTGACATGCATGAGTTATTTATGAGAGAATATTCAGTTATCTAGCATACACTAGTTTCATGCATGCATGCATTAACTGACTGAACTCACAATTATTTCCTCAAGTTGTTTGGAACTAATTTAACTAGACTTAACTCAGCTAACTGAGCTAACTAATTACAACTCATCCATATCTCCTTAATTAAGGGATAATATCCTTAATTCAAGGGATAAAAGTTTCATGACTTCACAAAGATTTCTAGCTTGAATTTTTCCAACTAATTAACTCAAGATGAGTTAATTAATTATTTTTCAAGGAGCTGGTGAGACTAAATTCGAATTTTAATTCAAGGACAAATTAAAATTGGAATATTCTTGTTGCCACATTTCAACACACCTGAGGTAGACATTGCATCACATTCTTCAGTACTTCTGGATAGTACCCTTGCAAAGCTTGGGTGCTTGCACTGACAAAGGATTTTGTCTGGAGGTTAGCGTAATTGTTTCTATTACCTTCGTTGGTAGGCTTGGGCTATTATTATCCCAAACTATGTTTGGAAGGTCCCTTACTTCGCTTTCTTGTATTTTGGTGTTCGATCCTCATCATTTGGAGTGGAAATACTTGGAACTTGCTTGAGTGGTTTCATCTTTTGGGAATTTATAGTCGAGTGCTCTTTGCTCTTTGGATTTAGTTGGCTTTAGGTGTTTTTTTCTTGTCACTTTTTGATCTTATATTCTGAGTGACTGACCTACCACTTCGCCAATCTTGAAAGGTTTTTTATCTTTCTTTTAAAAGTTATGGAGTTTCCTCCTTAAGGGAAAATGTTTTGACTGTGCATCTCTCTTCCTTGGAAAGTCATTTGTACATTCCCGTAAGGGAAGGATCTATGAATAATTTTGGTATGGCCACTATTCCTATGGAGACCAACCAAGGTACCTTTCCAAAAGGGGATCCTTGTGCTTTTCCTTTCTTTGGAAACATTGGTACCGCTTTGATGGCCACTTTGAATATTCCTGGATTGAATCTTGGACTACCAGTTTGGTTGTGGTCCACTAAGAATATTCCTAATGTTCTTGAAGTTTCTTAGATGAATACTTTATTAAAAGGGCATCAAATGGGTGTTAATTGTTCATCTTCTTTCAAAGAAAAATATGGGATTCCTCTTCCTCCTCCCTCTTGCAATAAGATATCTAAAAAGAGGATAAAGAGGAAGACGAAGAAGAATAATAGTTCTATCCATGCATCACCAACCTCTTCTAGTGATGTTGGATATGAGCTTTTAGCCACTGCAAGTCATGCTGGGGGCATAAGTCTAGTCACTACAAGTCATACTAGCAATTATACATCATCAAATTCTACTAGTCATGTTGGAGATGAGCCTTCAGCCACTACAAGTCATTTTGGGGGCATAAGTCTAGTCACTCCCAGTCATACTAGCAATGGATCATCATCAACCTCTGCTAGTCATGTTGGAGATGAGCTTTCAACTGCTGCAAGTGACACTGGGAGCATAAGTCTAGTCACTGCAAGTCATACTAGCAATGAATCATCATCAATATCTACTAGTCATGTTGGACATGAGTTTTCAGTTGCTACAAGTCACACTGGGGGCATAAGTCTAGTCACTGCAAGTCATACTAGAAATGAATCATCATCAACCTCTGCTAGTCATGTTGGAGATGAGATTTCAGTAACTGCAAGTCACTTTGGGGGCATAAGTCTAGTCCCTACGATTCATACTAGCAATGGGTCACCTACCTTTATGAGTCATATTTTTGTTGACTCACCTGCTTCCATGAGTAGGGCTGGGGCACAAGTCCTATCTCTCTTGGGAAAGAGTCATTGACCTCTACAAGTCATGTTGGGGACTCCCCACAAACCACTACTAGTCATGTTGGAATAATGAATGTCGATCAGAAACCTAAGCATAGAAGTTTTAAACCTAAGTTTCCTTGTAATATATGTAAGGGAGACCATATTACTCATTTGTGTCCTAGGATTCCAGAGATACAAAGGATATGGTCCAAGTCTGAAGGTTCTTCTACTCCTAAATTTGTTATGGTTTCTAAATAGTCTAATCAACCATTGTTTGATAATGTGGTCAAGCCAGTGCAATCTCTGGCTGGTTACACTCCTCTTTTGGGGGCTGAAGTTCCTAACAACAGAGTCTATTTGATTTTTAGTACAGAGTCTTCTGGTATGGGGGCATTCCGATTTCTTCGAATGTTGCCCCTCCAAGTTCTAGGAGTGTCTCCTTTTATTAAGATAGTCTTGTCGAGCCTCATCTTCCTTCGACTGCACCTTTCCAAATAAAGGTTAGAGTTAATTCCATAAACGTCTATCGATGTATGGTGGATGAAGGATCCTCTACATGTATTATATCCTCCTTAACTTGGAAATATTTTGGTATCCAAAGTTGTTGACAACCGATAGTAAATTATAAGCCTATGATAGAAGACCTGGTGAATCTATGGGTGTTCTTCCTCAATTACCTATTACTTTAGGTGGGAAGACTTTTTTTATGGATATGATGGTAGTTTATCACCCTTTAGACTTTAATATGCTACTTGGGCGTGATTTTGTCTATGCTATAAATACTGTGGTGTCTTCATTCTTTCGAGTGATGTGCTTTCCCTATAACATAAATATTCTCACTATTAATCAACTTGCATCCAATAATCATCACCCTAATTCGAATTTACTACAGAATACCCCTTGGTTTGTTCCAAGTGTTCAAGTAGTCTCTACCCCACCATGGGTGAACTATGTGGCATTGAATCCTCAATGATCAATTGCTTCTAAGAAGGATCCTTTGAACTATTATTTTCCTTCATAGGACTTGGTCCCGACAGTTAATCGAGTGATTCCTCCTATGGGTACTTGGGAGACCTTAATTCCCTCTTTTGATCCTTGTATTTCTCATGATTTCTTGGAATTTGATTTTCCTTCATAGGAGGAAATTTTTGAAGCCATAAGTTTTAACTATGAAAGAATTCATTGCCTTGAGCCCCACGAGGGGCTTGTCCTGAAGAACTATTATGCATAAGTCATAAGGCTATGTGATTCCCTATACCATGTTGTACATATAAGGTACACATTTTCAAGTTTTGTATTCTATAACACCAACTTTTATCTGAAGTTTATATATGGGATGTATTAACTTCTTGTCTAGTGTTCCTACTTATGTCTATAGAACTTGGAAGACTTCTCCTTTGGACATTTTTATGGTTGATCCATTCTGACAGGTATTGGCTCTCAAAACTGGCATATAGGTTAGGTTTTTCACCTGCATTGTGCATTTATCAATTTCCTTTCCCATTTTGGCCTTAGGATCGACCCCACCAGGATATGATGAGGAACCTTCTCATTGCTTAGAAGTGTCATGACTTGTGTGGTAGATCCTACCTTACCATGGGCACCCTAGATAGTACCTTGTTGTCACTTGGCACCCATCTTGAACTTGTGTTCTTAGGCTTGGGAGTCCTCTTTAGTCCCGCCATGACTTTTGCGATGAAGCCTAATTCTCATTCTTCTTTGCTATTTTCTAGCTTTATACCCTAGAGGCTCCTTTGTGTTGAGTTGTACTGCTGCATTACATATTGACTATTTTCACCTTTTATCCTTGAGTTGGCTTCACTTGGACTCGTGTTTAAGCCACTTTTTGACGATGTCTTCTACAAAATCAATCTTGCAATCACTTAGCCTCTGCAACTTGATGCACTCTTTCACTCATGGAAATAGCATTACTTTGAGTGTCATTAACCAGTTTTGCCACCTTGCATTGAGCATAGGAATGTTCCCCTCCCAGGAGCTAGAGAATTTTCTTTTTCAACACTCATTCTTTCCACTGTACTATAGCATTCTTTTATTCTTTTTCAGGCTCCATAAAAATGAAAAAGACAAAAAATTGTAGCTAGAATCATTTATGTTGACCTTGATCAAAGCACTCAAAAAAATAAATCTTTCGTCCATTGGGATGGGCTTTAGTTGGACTTAGGAGAGTCTTAACCTTGTTATTGAGTCAGCACTCCTTCGATTGGTTATCTCTTCCAATCATATGGAGAGTTTGCTTATGCTTCCTGCTTGACAAGCTTATACGAAGTTATCATATGCTGCCATGTAGTCATAGTTGAGTCGTGCTTTTGTTCAAGGGAAGTAAACCTGAGGCAACCTCTCTGCAGTGTCTCTTGACCTATTTTTCAGTCAACCATCCCTAGTTGTCAGCTTCATGTTCGTTATCACATCAACTATGTTGGTCCTTTGCTCATGCTGTTTTGAGGAGGTCTCCACTGACTTCTTACTAGCGGGTCTTGCTCTTATCGACTAGGACAAATTTCTCTGAGGGCAGATATAGAGCCACACCTTGGCCCTATTTTAATTATTTATAGGTCACCTTGTGCTCAACATCAATCAATATCATGGGTCTTTGACTAAGTAGTTTCCCTTGTGTCTGACATTAACTTTCATTATCACACATTGGGATTCGTGCAGTGCCTTGGTTTCTATTTGAACCTATTGGTGGATTCCTTGCCTCTATGTGAACTTTCATTATTGGTTGGTTTAGAGGGTTTCTATCGTGTGCTAGCTACATCTTGTGTACACTAGAAACGTGGTTTGATTGGGTTGCTACATCTTTATTCATCAGATTCCTTCCACATTATTTCCCTATAGGTAACACTTGCACTAGATTGATGAAGGATGCCTTCATGCCTTCCTTCTAACAGATATTTTCCGATTGACTTCAGCTTATTGCTCTGGGAAAGAGATCTAGAGTCCAGTTGGCAGTACCTTAGGGTTTGCAGTCATCAGTTGCAGATTCCTTCGCTATCGATAGTGGGAAAACATGATTGTCTCCTGATTGATAGATTCTTCCATGTGTTCGACTACAACTCATTTATCCGTACTTGTTAGATTTTACTCGGTACCTTGGCTCTTATCACCATTATCGGTGAGTAGTCTTGCATTTGTTAATGACATAAATCAATGACCGGTAATCAAACAATTTCTGACATGGTTGAATTTAGATCATTTATTCCCATTGTGTAGAAATGTACCATGACAATTGGTGAAGACCTCGAGTTTGCATCATCATTCTTAATTCACTTGTCAATTGCTCATGTTTCTACTAGTTTACACCATCCACCTTATATGTTGTAGTTCCTTACAACAACATCCTATATGTTGGAACCTGAGTTGTAGTGTAGTACCATTTATTCCACCATTTGACTTGGTACTTTTGGGATCAACTTTATGACTTCAGTGACTAGCTTCATACTTCAACATCATTGATCAGTGCTTTATAGGTGATATTTAGACATGTACTTATTTGGATATGATCGGATGATCCATTATGTATTTTTAGTTCCTTTATACTTGTATGCATATTGGATCCGCTTTTGTTCTTGACATGCAGAAATGCTTTACTATCTCTAAGCATGGGTATGCCTGCCTCAGACAACAGTTTATTTTTTATCTCTTTCACTAGCTTGGTAGGCTGAATTCTGGTGAACTCCTCCTCGGTCTCGGCATGATTCCTTCTATACACTTAATACATTTTGGCCATCATGTACCCCTTCTAACCTCATACATTAGGGGGCATCTATTATAGCACCATTTACCACTCTTGGTAGATTTTATGCTTTGGTTATGGCCTAGGGCAACCCTTCCTTCTATACTTGGTCTAAAATCTAAAAACCGGTGTTTTATTTCCTATACGATACTTTGCCCTGTGATGAAAGTGTGTACACATGGGTCAACATATACCAACCCACATACATGTGTTAAAACACTTTAAAATAAATAAATTTCCTTAATTTCGGGCAGAGTTCATGGGTTTTACCTATTGTTGGCTCACTAAGATGTCTTTTTACAGGCGATCTTAATCCCCACATTAGTTGTCAAGCCGAGGTAAGTCTTTCTATTTCAAGAGTGCCAACATAGTATGTGTAGTGAAGTTAAAGGTTATCTAATGATGAATCGTTGCAATCATTAAATGCCAATTCTTCAATTCAATTCACACAACTCTGCAAAGAACTATTTATGAAAGGAATGCTCACAACACCCTATGTAATTCTATACAACTTGTTTCGAAACCAATTGGAACTAAATGAAAATGAGAATTACATTGAGTATTATTCAAATAAGCTTGTGACTAATCACACTTAATCAAGTAAAGAAACTATGATTATCGAACGACACTACCAATATATAACAACCCAAATCAATCTGCATTACTCAATTTAACAACAATAATAAATGAACAACAATCAATAATTAGTAATTGAACAACAATTAGTAAGTGAACAACAACAACTATAAAATATTCCTAAATGGTAAACATTCTATATTGCAATCTGTAGAAGTTACTCAGTCTTGTTTCTAAAGATCTATTATAACATCTACTCAATATGAACAACAATCAAACGCACATTCACTCATTCTAATCAAGGCGCTTACTTAAGTCTATCTCACAGCTTCAATATAAATCTAAGTGAACAATGGTATATATGAATGTCACAAATATTTAAGATAAATAAAAGAACTAAACATTAAATCAATTACAAAGACTGAATATAAACTATAACACAAAGGAGCAGTGTGACTTCTTGTGACTAGGCCTAGAGTCACCAGAAGCCTCTGCTTAATAAAAACTCAGAATACTGATATGTATCAAGCGCAACCTTCTTTCATTAACTTCAAAGTAAAAACTGACAGAGTCACTGAATTAACAATGTTTTTGCTTCAAAAAGAATAATTACACATTAAAAGTCTGAACATGTATCTAGTTGCCTTTTGGACTTATATAACATAAAAGAGAAACTTGGATAGAAGTGAATCCTCAGGATTAGGAGATCCTGAGGATTTCGCAATAAAATTTGATCATATGATAAAACATGAGTATTCAAACTAAACTTTTGCTTCCTTGTCTGCCCCAAACCTTGTGGCTTTTCCCCTTTATGGCCTCGTGTTGTCCTGCCAACTAAACTGCTTTTGTCCAATTGCATCTCTGCATACAAAGATAGTTAGGAATCAATTTTTTGTACTAAATTCATCTATTCTATCACCAAATAGTTTCTTCCAGCTTTGACTAATATTTTCCTCATTTTATTCTATAAATGGAGATAATATTATAAGGACGAATGATAAATGAAGCATTAAATGAAGAGAAATCATACCTTTTTCCTATCCCAACATACTCCCCAGCTTACCTTGTTGCACGTCCTCGTGCAAGAGTATAGTTCAGATGCAACTTCATGAGGGAATAAGCAGGGTATATTGCTTCCCCGTAATTCCTAAAACCATTCTTTTGCTTTAGGACAGCGAAAGCCTGGGTTACCTCATGATCTTTTAAGTTATAATCACTATACTATTGATCAGGAGGGTACCATATGATTGGATTTCTGTAGTGGCATCCTATCCAGTCTGATCCCATTGTTAAAATCATATTGCTATATTTGAAAAAACAGGAAGAGGCAGCTTGGAAGTTAGTGTATCCGAACGGCTTTTGGCCCCTCACAGTGTTACTAGAAACTTCTCATATTTGTTTTGATCCAGCCAAGGCTTCTTCTTTAATATCCTGGAAGTATTCCTTTTTGGCTTGAATGATATCAATATGGATTGGCCCCAATTTGCCTATGACACTGTTTTTCTTCTTAAACTGCTGACGTCGGACAGATAAGAGTAGTGGCTATGTAGGTTCTCCTCTGACCCATAGGTCAATTCCATACGCATGCCTTTTGAATTTGTTGTAAGCCTTGGCCCATTTTAGTTGATTAGCAGCAAAGGAAAGGAAAGCCTAAAATTGAATATCCCCTATGAAAGGGGCAAGGTGGCTATCCCTATCATCTTTTAAAACAAAATTATGCATATAGAGCTCACAAAGGAGGCGTTGAACCTTCTCATCATGTTCTTTAAAACACTTAATAAAATCAAGAGTGGTTTTAATTTATACCGGTTTACCAGCCTTAACGACCTTAACTTTTAACAAGAGATATCTCTCCATAAGAAATAAAGCAAAATTAGTGGTGGGAGCTCAACAAGATAGAGTGTGTGAATAGAGAGAACAAACAACCTCCATTTGTTCTCTAGCTTTCTACAATTGACCCTCTAAATTTTCAACCTTGTTTTGCTCAGCCTTGTATTAATAACAAGTCTCATCTTTCTTCCTGGTAAGTGCCTCGAACTTCTTCTTTAGACCTTGGTGTTCGCAAAAAGGGACCACCTTTTCCTTATGCTGAGCTAACTCTTAGTGAAGTGTTAAAAGGTCATTCTCTAATTTATAATAACAGCTTCTCTAACCAAGTGGGTGTAAAGGGGCATTTCATTTGTTTGGACTTATGCATCTTCGATCTCCTTAGTGTCAGTTTTCATAGCATCTTCAGCTACCTCCAGAATTACAACTTGAACATTCTCTTCAATATCGGTCTAGACAGTAGTGTCCGCAATGGGGTAAGCTGTTTGAGTTCCCTGTGAAAAGATACAATGCTCCTCGGTTTGTATGGCAGTATCTTCTCTGATAGCTACCTTAGTCTGGGTTTCTTTTGGGTAACCCTTAATAAAATCTATCTGAGTCTCAACATCCTTTACAGAAAATTATTTTGTTTGTGTCCATTCTCCATTTTTTCTTTCAATTTCCTCATTCTGCTTGCTTCTTTTAGCCACTATTTCAACTACCTATTTACCTACTTATGTTTTCTGTATTTTCTGAGCACCTTTTTAAGCTTAGCTTTGTAGGGCTCTTCTACTCTAGGGTTGCATTACCTTATACTACTTGTACAGGCTACATTATGTTATCATCAAGAATGTTCCCAATTAGAACTATGTTTTCTGGTGGGATTTCTTCTTCCAACTCATAATTATTATTCATTTCGTGTTCATGAGATCCCAATGCAATGGTATCTTTTGAATAGTCATCATTCTCATGGTCTTCTTCTTGGTAGGCCTTATTCATAGGGGACTTTGAAAAGGGAATATCACTTGGTTGATTGGCTTCCTTCAAGTTTTCACCTTTAGGTTTTCTTTCTGTTGGGGGGTCCACTGGACCGGCGCCTATGGCTTGAGTTTCCTTTCTACTGGACGTTTCTTCGTGTTCCTCAGTTTCGAGGGGTGTTTCCATATCAAGAATTAACTCTCTTTGCTCCTCCATGGCATCCGTGCATGACTGGGTTTGTTCATGACCGGAATTGTCAGCAGGGACCGACCGGTCAGGGGTACAGTTATGTTCTTCAGTGTACCCTAGTTGTTCCCTTCCTTTGGTAAACATTCCCATGCTTCCTAAAACCCTTGCCACTTCCTCATAGTATTGCAAAGGAGGGTATTTCGGACTAAGAGGAGGTGTGCGGGATGGTCTGGCTTCTTCTGCTTGGATTAGAGTGTGCCATTGGGCTTTTACTCTCATCGAGCATCTACGCTTAGCTAATTCTAGGGGTGCAATGGGGCTCTTTCGTTTTAATATTTTCTTTGGGCCTGGAGTTCTTGGCCCTTCCTGCTTTGTTTCCTCATTTTTCCTGGGTGGAGCCAAGGTAGGATTTATGATACTATCCCATGTTAATTGTTGTTGTGCCAATCTCTTTGTGATGATTAACTTAATTAACACATGATGGCTGACTACACTATGTGGGTCCTTGGCTGTCCTTACACGTCAGGCAACATTGTGTCAAAGGGAATTTAAATAAAATTGTAAATTGACTGAAATTATTTCCTTTAAAATGGCTAGGAGTTTCAGTTTTTGAGGCTTTACCACATCATTCTAGCTATCACAGGTGATATATCTTTAGACGATGACCACTAGCTCTTGCCATGGTTGTTGCAACACCAAAGGATGAATTCCTTTCCCCATTCGTACCAACTACTTGCCTGGGTCTTGGAAGGCTTCAATTGTGCTGTATAAAAGGATGCGTTTGTCTTCCCATTTTGCCCCTTCTGCTGGAAGTCGGGTTACTTCAACCAAGACTTCTTCTGAAACTACCATGCCTATGCATTTGACCACTGTACTACCGTTCTACAGATTTTGCAGAAATTCCAGCATTAGCTCTTCATGGAATCCCTACAATCTATTTAAGTATTGCAACTAGCCAGCACATTCAAGGATTTCACGGGCTTGATCTGACACCATCAGTACTGGAGGCTCACTTTGTTATAGACATTTTTGGGCACTTCAACCCCAATCATAAATGTCCATAAACTAAGGGCTCCTAAGTCCCTAAAAGTGTTGCTTCACTACCTAAAGGAACAAGGTCAGCTGATTACATCATCTCCCAGAAGTTCTCCACTGAAAACTGCTCATAAATGGTCAAAACTGGACCATACTGAAAGCTCAGTGCAGAGGGTGCGATGCATATCACCTTCCCAGTGTACAAGGGGCGATGCATACTGAATTGCTCCTCTATAGGGTGCGATGGTCGGTAATGGACAAATGGAAGGGACAAAATGCGAGGTGGAAGATCGTGGAATCTTCCAAAAGCTTCCCCTCTGACACTTGCCTCTCTGTATTCGACCACGGATGAGTAAGAGATCATCATTCTCCAAGTGGAAGTAGGAACTATTAGAGAGAAGACACTAATCAAGATCCTAGAAGATGACTCACCTCTCTGTAATCATCTATATATGGATCCCTCATCACAGAGATCCGGAAGCTGGAATTTTGTATCTTATAGAGAAGTGTTGTTGGTTTTCTGGTGTGCATTCATAGTGTTGGGTGATCTAGCTTTGCTTGAGGTGAAGAAGGGCTTCTTAGCTGCAGGATGATGTTGGGTCAGAGCATATGGTTGTAATCCTCTTGCTACTTTTCATCTTAATAAATCTATTCTTGTTTCCTTCCATATTCTTGTGTACTTATTTATATATGCATGTATATGGTTAATACACATCTAATCCTGTATTATTTATGAATTTAGATCATTGTTTCTTGGATAGTAGTATGTTGCTGTGATTCCGCTGGTTCTTTTGAAGCTGGGCAGACAAAGAAGAAGCGGTGAAACTCTATCAAGAAGGAGAGGAAATCAAGCGTAAGACTCAGGTTGGTCTTCTTAGCTCCCCTCTCGTCTATTTTCATAAAAGGAAACAATAGTAGACTTTGATTGTTTGTTTCTAAGATAGCCACCCATCTTAGTGGGAATGGCAGCATCCAAGTGGACACTATTCCCGGATAACAATTACCCTGTAGGCCAAACACCTTTCTTATTCCCCCCTTTGGGAGTATTTTCTGTACCTGTCATGGCTTCATTGGTCCTTCCTAACATGAATTTTTGGGGAGCCCAGTATGGTACATCATTCCCGCTGCAATCATTCCACTTGGTCATCTAAGACCTTATCATGCTTTGACCCTAGTTCAACTGGTCCCTATGGCCCCTGCTGTTGCTTCAGTCCCATCACAACCTCAACACGAACCCACTCCTATTGTGAAAGAATCTAGACAGGGGGGAAATCTAAGAGGAAAGAACCTAAGGACAAGGCTCCCCAAGCTCCTCCATCCCCTAAGGCCCCAAAGCTGTCACCTCTATGTGCTTTGTGTAAAGTTGTTGGGCATGCCACCAATAATTGTCATGAGCTTCCTCATCTAAAACCTTTGGTTCATGAAATGTTCGTTGAATCAAATATCCCTAAAGTCCATGTTAACTTGTCATGTCCACCCAAGAAACTCAGAACGTTATGCACAAATCACCCTTGTGCCTTATGCGATCATCATGGTAAATATTCCCATTGTTTCCCTCATCTTGATGAATTTAGCGATTGCCTTGAAGTGCTTCATGAATACAAGGTCACCGGTAGTGGAACCTACTTTTCTACCTATGGATGATGGTACCCCTAATTAACTAGAAAAGTGGGACTTTGGTCCCACCATCCAGATCTCCCCGATGTCGAAATTTCAGATACCACATGTGATATTTGTTACTTGTCATCATCCTTGAGTTCCTCACAAGAAAACCTTTTGAGGTTTCTGTGTGCGCTTCTATCAAACCTCTTTCGACAGAATCCCAAGTCTCAACATCCGTAGATCCTCGATCTACTAGTGCGTAGTCTACCATTCAAGATGATGCATGTGTGAACCTTTTTTCTCAGGTTACCACCGCATCATCTAGTTAGTATTCCTCCCAGTAGGTTTTAACCCTGTACAAAAATTACCTGCATACGAATTCTAAAACAGAGAAAATAAGCAATGCAATAGCATAATACATAAAACACATATACATAGAGATTTTTCCCTAGATCCCAAAACCAAGGCTACCAGCTTGATTTTTCATTATATTCCTTTCAATGTTATAATATGTATTTATACATGCCGAAGCATCCAATACCATTCACTGAAAACCATCACGTCCAAAAAAATCCATGTGCGAAAATCATGCACAAAACCATAGGTAGGTCAGCCCAACCTAATATAGGGTCCAAAAAAAATTTCTTGGGGAGCTACCATGGACCCTATAGAGGGGCACTACCCTCCCCCCTCAAA
>APFE031709336.1:0-13208 GCA_000404065.3 Pinus taeda
ATGACTCCATTATTGGTCTGCTATGCAACCTCAGTGGTTATTTTGGTTAAATATGTGGAATTATACAAGGTTGGTAGATATATTTCTATAGATTTCCCGAAATTACAAATCAGGGCAACATGCAGATTCTCACTTATGGTTGTCAGTGAAATGATACTCCATTGTTTTATATATATGTTACTCTGTAGTTATAATTCGATGTAATTTATCTATTGTTTTCATATGAGAAAAGTATCCAGTGCTTTCCATAAATTTATCATTTTCCTTCTTTCGACGTCTATTACAAATTCTTAACCATGTATGCTTTTCCTTTAATTTCACTTTCTATTTTGTGAGCTAGTGTATCCAAATTATAAGTTCTAACATATAGAATGAAAAAAAAGTAGTTATAAATATTAATAGCATATACACATTTATCATGTACAGACAAGATATAGGTGTAGATTTACTGTCTATCCTAAAACATATGCTTATGTAAAGAAAAACAATGAATTATAAATATATAAAACATGTATATAGTCATCCTATCCAAATAGATTACATGTGTACAACTATTGTCCATCAACAAAACAACATATTATTATCTAAAATTAGAATACCATTAATGCCAAAATGTTATAATTACTATAACATATAAATAAACAATCCAAATTAATGAGAGCAATAGTAACCTCAGACCGAAAGTTTAAATTTATGACATTTGTTGCTCGCAACACCAAGCCCCTCAACCTTGAATCACCTTTGATTCACCCCAATATATGATGATCTTTCCAGGCTTAAGTAACATATGCTAAGTCCTTGGTAATTGATCTGATATTGATGAAGGTATTACTGACTATCTGTGAAGTTGCCTATGTTATTAGTGCAATGGATCGAAAAGATTGTGTATAATATAGACACTTAAACAATCATAAAACACAATAAAACACATCAACACAACCAAAATTGATAAAGGAATTCATGAGACTCCTTTTCTACGTCTCTTGGTCCCATCTTGTAGTGTTGACCTCTTTATTATGTATTAAAATGATTGTTACAGGTGTGAGCTCAAAAACTAGAGTCTCACACACAAAAATGGATTTCACAGTTGTTTTTAGGTCGAATCTTCAAGTCAAAGCAAGTATAAACTCAACTGTACTTGGTCACATTGACCTCCAAACCCCGTGTAATGGTTCACAACACACTCTCCTCAACTTTTTTGTGTTATGGTATTTATATAATGCGTACAGTTACAAACTGCAATAAACATAGAATAATACATTTATAATAGAAATAGACTATAAACCAAATGACTGACAAGCGTGGGGTGGACCCCGACCATTCAACTTTTTCCTGGTGCTGATCTTGAGAGCAGACAATCTGATGGATATCACATCTCGCTTATCAACTACTCCAGACAATCTGTATAGTTGATCTTTCTTGAGGGATCCCATGCTTTCCACACGCTCTCGCTCTCCAACTAGCATGTCTGCTAGTTGGTGCACCAAAAGTTGGTTTTAGCTATCGATTAAGTGAGGATAAAGTTCCTTTACTTTTCCAATCTCTATCCATCGTTCTTCACTTGGATTTCTACCTTCGAGTCCAACTCACAAGTACTCAACAAACCCTCAACACGAATTTCTTATCCTCCTCTCAAGAACTGTGTCCTCCTGTAATTCATTGAGATACTCAGGCAACAGATCCTCAATGGAAGGTAGCTGACCTTGCTCTTCAGGATCTTCAATCAATGAAGGTTCATACAACCTCAAGTTTTCAACATTAACAACTGAAAAAAATTTCATATAAGCTGGAAGATCTAGGTGGAAAGCATTTTCACCAATTTTATCAAGTTTTTTGAAAGGACCATATCTAATTAGTTTCAACTTTTTACCTCCCCCTTGTATTCATTCTTTGTTGATGTACAAGTAGACTTGATCACCAGCTTGAAAACTATGCTCACATAACACAAATGCTCATCTCAAAGTTTGATATCCTTGCTACAATATCTTCTAAGAAACTATATCACTATCTTGTTGACCACTTCTGTTTGACCATCTATTTGTGGATGAAATGTTGTGCTCTTCTTTAATGTTCTGTCCATTAACTCCCATAGACTTGACGAGAGTTTCCCAACAAATTGAAAATCTTGATTAGATACAATAGAATTGGGTAACACAAAATGAACCCATACATTTTGAAAGAAAAATGTTGTAGTTTGTTCGGTTGTGACCTATTTATTACATGCTACAAAATACACATCTTATAGAACCTATCCACAACTACATAAAAATAATCAAGACCCTTTCTAGACTTTGGCAATCCCCCAACAAAATCCATGGAAACACTTTCCCAAGGACGAGAAGGAATTGGGAGTGGAGTATACAAGCCTAATTTTCTATTACTTGCCTTGCTTGTAGCACACATAGTACATCCTTTGATATATCTAGAAATCGTCTCATGCATTTGTGGCCAATAAGAGAACCTTTGCAATTCTGCAATTATCTTAATTACACCAAAATGACTTGATATGAGAGAAGTATGTGCTTCTTGAATTATGTTATGTCTTTCAGTTTGTGGAATTCATAACTTTCCTAAATGATATAAGAGTTTTTCCTTTATATAGTAATCCAATTCTTCTACCTATTTGCTATGACTTAAAGTTTCATATACATCCTAAAAAACTGTATCTTGAGCATATTGTTCAATGTAACTTTCATGAATTACTAAATTATGCTAAAGTATAGTGAATGCGTTTATGATAAGTCTTGATAACATGTCTGAAACCTTATTATGTATGCCCTTCTTATATCGGATAACAAGATGAAATTGTTGTAGAAAATCCATCCACCTGTAATGTCTTGATTGTTGCAATTTAGTTTGTGAGTGTATATATTGAAGTGGTTCATGATCTGTGTGCATGATTGTTTCTTTACCCATTATGGAATGTTTCCACCTTTTAACACTCTGAACTAATGCATACAATTCTTTATCATATGAAGGATAGTTAACTAGTGTTGATGTAAATGTCTTATAAGGAAAGCATATAGGCTTCTTGTGCTTCATCAACACTTTCCCCATGGCATATTCACTTGCATCTGTCTCGATTTCAAATGGATGTTGAGGATTCGGCAGTGCTAGTACCGACAATGTACTGATCCTTTCTTTCAATGTGTCGAAGGCTTTCTGTTGTTTGCCTCCACACTGAAACACCTGTTTCACTCTTTTCAAAGCATGTAAAGGAGCCACAATCAAAGAAAATTTAGCAATACACTTTCTCCAATATTGCACTGCCCCTAAGAAACTTCTAACTTCTGTAGCAGTATTGGGTTTTAGCCAGTTTACAATGACTTTGACCTTAGAGGGATCTATCTTCAATTCACCACCCCTAAAATATAACCCAAATAATTCAAAGATGTTCTACCAAATTCACATTTTGACAGTTTCACATAAAGATTTTCTCTTTTTAAAACACCTAAAATCTGCTTTACATGTTCATCCCATGTCTTACTAAAAATAATAATATCATCTAAATAGATAATTACAAAATCATCAATAAATTGTCTAAATACATCATTCATGACTCGCATAAATCTAGCAGGAGCGTTAGTTAAGCCAAAAGGCATAACCAACCATTCATAAAGTCCTTGCTTCATCTTGAAAGTAGTTTTCTATACATCCTATTCTGCAACTCTGATCTGATGGTATTTGCTTCGCATGTCCAATTTAGGGAAGTAAACTGCATCTTTTAATTGATCTAATAAATCGTCAATACGAGGAAGAGGACAATGATTATTTATTGTTATTTTATTTAGTGCTCTAAAATCAATGCACATTCTCCACAAACTGTCTTTCTTTTGCACCAAGACAATAGGTGATCTACACTGTGATGTGCTTGGTCGAATAAGCCCTTTATTGAGCAACTCCTGTACTTGCTTCTTTATCTCTACATTCTCTAGGTCTGATAAGTTGTATGTTCCAATTTTAGGTAGTGGAGCATCTTGCTACAAATAAATTTCATGTGCTATCTCTCGCTTGGGTGGAAGCCCCTTAGGATATTTAAACAAAATATCATAATCAGAAACAAATTTAACTAGATATTCTTTTTGATTAGGATTACAACGTTGAAATGCATTGGATTTATCAATATCCTTTGCTTTTACAATCATTAGTAAAAATTTCTTACTTGAATTTACTATTCTTTTCATCTGTCCTAAGTTTATGGGAGAGAAGTTATCTTTAATTTTATGAGCCCTTACAATATACTCAATTCCATCCTTAGTGAGTTGATACTTATTTTCTACCCGATAGAAGGTAGCTTTTCTATCTTACAAGTATGGACTTTCTAAAACGATCCCACATATGTCCAATGTGACTATATCTAACACAACCTCATCTACAAATGTTGACCCAATAGCAAACCGAAGTTTACATCTTCTCGTAACTAGTAGCTTTGTTTTATCACACACCCAACCTAATGGATATGTCTTTTTATGAGGTTTTGTTTCTAGACACAAATTCTTTACAATTGCTTTAGAAATCAAATTAACTTGTGACCCACTATCAAATAGAGTATAAATTTTAATGTGCTTGGAAATGACTCTAATATGAAATAGCTCATTTCTTTTACTCTCATTACTTTCATTATCATCAGAATGTGAATAATTACTTGTAGATGCTTCAGAATCTTTACCTTTTATACCTATGGTTGTAACTGTTCTTTCGTCACCTAAGTCTGATCCCAAGTCCTTTTGAATAACAACACCGTTCTTTCACTCTTTACCCCCGAACTTGTTAGGCTTTAATTCTGGATGCAAAGGCAAATAGTGTGCCTCATGATGTCCTCACTTCTTACAACAAGTGCATGAAGGTTTATCCTTCTTCACAGTGTTTGTTTTCCTCTCCTTCCATTTCAGTTTCTTCTTGCCTTTGTTCTTACCTTCAATAGATTTGGATGATTTCCCAACATATGGGGTTACATTTTTACCTCTAGTCTCTAAATGAGTTTCTTGAACTGATACATCATCTAAGCTAGTGGGATTAAACATAAGTATAGTATGATTCAAATAAATATGAAGACTACCTATGTATTTTAAAATTGTCTCTGGTGAGTCCAATGATATGCCTAATGTTAAAGCTCTTCTACGAAATTCCTGAGTATAACTCTGAACACTTTGACCCTTCAATTGACATAGTATTTGCAACCTCATCATTGCTTCCTGCATATAAGCCAAAGGATAAAATTGCCTCTTAATGGCAGAAACATGTTCATTCCAAGTTGAAATGATTTTACCATGTTTCTGAAGATCTTCTTGTGTCTTTCCTACCCACCACACAAGTGCGGTTCCTACAAGTTTAAGGCTAGACAGCTAGATATTCTTCCTTTCCGAATCGACTTTTTGCACCCTGCAATATACATCAATTTGCCTTATCCAATTATCAAGCTTTTCTACATTAAGTTCTCCATCATGAATTGGAAAATCAAATTTTACATCTAATTTGATCAAAGAGGTTTTCTTTTTCTTCTTCTTAGAAGAACTAGTTTTATGAGAGGAAGAAAATGATGATGAGGATGATGGTGATGATGGGGAAGATGGTGGAGTTTGCATTCCTCCCTTTCCCTTATCTTTCTTATCTTCTTTGTCTGGAGGGAAAAAATGAAAACATTCATCGGCTCCTTTTTCTGGTCTAGGTGATGAAGTTGTTTCTCCTCTACCGTTTTTAAACTCATGATACATATCTTCCATCATGGCATGTATCATCATGAAGCTAGCTAAGAACTGGGATTTTGACACAACTAGTTCTTCATCTGTCATCCTTCTTCTTGAAAAGACCCTTCCAATCTCTAGATTTTCCTCAACAAGTTCTCCTTCATCTCGTCCGAGCCTTAACCTATTTAGCATTCAAATCTCCACACAAACTTGTCAAACCTTAAAAAACTAAAGCTCTGATACCACTTGATCTGATATTGATAAAGGTATTACAGACTGTGTGTGAAGTTGCCTATGTTACTTAGTGCAATGGATCGAAAATATTGTGAATAACACAGACAAATAAAAAATTATAAAGCACAATAAAAACACATCAACACACCCAAAATGAAATAAAGTCATTCACCAGACTCCTTGGCTATGTCTCTTTGTCCTAGCAGCTTGCGCTGACCTCTTTATTATGTCTTCAAATGATTATTATAGGTGTGAGCTCAAAAAACAAAGTCCCAAACACAAAAATAGATTTCACCGCTTTGTTCAGCTCGAATCTTCGAGTTGAAGTGAGCATACACTTGATCATACTTGGTTGCTTTGACCTCCAGACCCCCTGGAATGGCTCACAACACACTCTCCTCAAATTTTTTGTGTTATGGTATTTATATACCATGTATAGTTACAAACTACAATAAACATAGAATAATACATTTATAATAGAAACAGACTATAAACCAAAGGACCGGTGGGCACGGGGCAGACCCTCACTGTCCGGCCTTTTCCCTGCATTGATCTTGAGAACAAACAATATTACGGCTATCGCATCCTGCTCATCAACTACTCCACACAATCTGCACAATTGATCCGTCCTGAGGGATCTGACAGTTGTCGCGTGTTCTACCGCTCCAACTAGCATGTCTACTTATTCTGCAAAGGCACACAAGAAAGTGGTTTCAGGATGCTACATGTTGACCATTGGGTGGAATCAGACAAATTTTTGGAAATTCATTTCTTGCCTTGGAGGGACGTCATAAACCACTTACCACTTCTCTCCCACAACTCAAAGGAGTTTAAATTCTTTTTCATAATTTTTCCACATATGTATTCCAAGATAACATGCTTTCATGTTTTGACATGATATGCATCGATCTACTTTGATCGGACGATTTCCACACTTGTTTGTTGATCCCAATCACCTATGGTGGGAACCAATCACTAACTGTAACATCATCTTCTGCGCTTACATCATCAAGAACCTATGACTCTTTCCTGGGTTGCCACCTGTCTTGCTGATGTAGGCAATGAATTTTGACCTGAATCTTTGATTAGCTCTAATTTGCTTATCCGAACTCAAATTTGCATGCAGTTAGCACCATTGGCTTCATTTTAACGAGCTCTTCAACTCTATTCCACTTTCACCTGTATTTGAGGAGCTTTTATCTAGAGGCTATGCTGAATCCATTTTGTAACAGTAATGTATATTTAACATTATATTCTCACAGGATTTTCCTTGGCAATGTCTTGCCTTCTAGGGATATGTGTCCCCTTAACGTAGGATTTTTATTTATTTATTTATTTATTTTACTTTTTTTTTTAAGTATGGGGGTTTACGCAGTGCATTATATTAGATATCATTTTTGGGATTCAACTGCGTTAGGTAAGTCATTCACGTATGACCATTTCCATGAGAGATAGTCATAACTGACTAATTTCTCATGATTTTTGAATAGTTCACTTAGCACTCATTGCATCGGGTGATGCTCACAGGGGTGAAGAAGTGGGATTGAAACTAGTGAAATGTGGATAACGAATCACATAGCATCAATCATCACTTCCGGGGCTTGCACCCGGTAACCAGGACTTCCCAGGAGGTCACCCATCCCAGATCTCCTCTGGCGCAAGTGCGCTTAACTGTGGAGTTTTTCCCCACAATCAATCCCACTTAGCTTGCTACCCCATTTGCAAAACCTTAGAAAGTACTGTGCCTCATGAACCATTCAAGTAGAGATCCCTTGACTCTTTTTTGAATTTAAGTATGGGGGTTTACGCAGTGCATTATATTAGATATCATTTTTGGGATTCAACTGCGTTAGGTAAGTCATTCACGTATGACCATTTCCATGAGAGGTAGTTAGATATCATTTTTGGGATTCAACTGCGTTAGGTAAGTCATTCACGTATGACCATTTCCATGAGAGGTAGTCGTAACTGACTAATTTATCATGATTTTTTAATAGTTCACTTAGCACTCATTGCATCGGGTGATGCTCACAGGGGTGAAGAAGTGGGATTGAAACTAGTGAAATGTGGAGAACGAATCACATCGCATCAATCATCACTTCCGGGGCTTGCACCCGGTAATCAGGATTTCCCAGGAGGTCACCCATCCAAGATCTCCTCTGGCTCAAGCGCGCTTAACTGTGGAGTTTTTCCCCACAATCAAGCCCACTTCGCTTGCTACCCCATTTGCAAAACCTTAGCAAGTACTGTGCCTCATGAACCATTCAAGTAGAGATCCCTTGACTCTTTTTTGAATTTAAGTATGGGGGTTTACGCAGTGCATTATATTAGATATCATTTTTGGGATTCAACTACGTCAAGTAAGTCATTCAGGTATGACCATTTCCATGAGAGGTAGTTGTAACTGACTAATTTCTCATGATTTTCGAATAGTTCACTTAGCACTCATTGCATCGGGTGATGCTCACAGGGGTGAAGAAGTGGGATTGAAACTAGTGAAATGTGGAGAACGAATCACATAGCATCAATCATCACTTCCGGGGCTTGCACCCGGTAACCAAGACTTCCCTAGAGGTCACCCATTCCAGATCTCCTCTGACTCAAGCACGCTTAACTGTGGAGTTTTTCCCCACAATCAAGCCCACTTAGCTTGCTACCCCATTTGCAAAATCTTAGCAAGTACTGTGCCTCATGAACCATTGAAGTAGAGATCCCTTGACTATTTTTTGAATTTAATTATGGGGGTTTACACAGTGCATTATATTAGATACCATTTTTGGGATTCAACTACGTTAGGTAAGTCATTCACGTATGACCATTTCCATGAGATGTAGTCGTAACTGACTAGTTTCTCATGATTTTTGAATAGTTCACTTAGCACTCATTGCATCGGGTGATGCTCACAGGGGTGAAGAAGCGGGATTGAAAAAACTAGTGAAATGTGCAGAACGAATCACATAGCATCAATCATCACTTCCGAGGCTTGCACCCGATAACCAGGACTTCCCAGGAGGTCACCCATCACAGATCTCCTCTGGCTCAAGCGCGCTTAACTGTGGAGTTTTTCCCCACAATCAAGCCAACTTAGCTTGCTACCCCATTTGCAAAACCTTAGCAAGTATTGTGCCTCATGAACCATTCAAGTAGAGATCCCTTGACTCTTTTTTTGAATTTAAGTATGGGGGATTACGCAGTGCATTATATTAGATATCATTATGGGATTCAACTGCGTTAAGTAAGTCATTTCACGTATGACCATTTCCATGAGAGGTAGTCGTAACTGACTAATTTCTCATGATTTTTGAATAGTTCACTTAGCACTCATTGCATCGGGTGATGCTCACAGGGGTGAAGATGTGGGATTGAAACTAGTGAAATGTGGAGAACGAATCACATAGCATCAATCATCACTTCCGGGGCTTGCACCCGGTAACCAGGACTTCCCAGGAGGTCACCCATCCCAGATCTCCTATGGCTCAAGCGCGCTTAACTGTGGAGTTTTTCCCCACAATTAAGCCCACTTAGCCTGCTACCCCATTTGCAAAATCTTAGCAAGTATTGTGCCTCATGAACCATTCAAGTAGAGATCCCTTGACTCTTTTTTGAATTTATGTATGGGGGTTTACGTAGTGCATTATATTAGATATCATTTTTGGGATTCCACTGCGTTAGGTAAGTCATTCACGTAGGATTTTTAGTTTTTTAGTTTTTTAGTTTTTTTACTAAAGGAGAAATCCTACCTTGTTCCTCCCACTGATATTCTCATTCTTTATCTCCCACCGAGTATGCAATATATATCCATATATTTTATTTTAGGAAATTTGATTTAGATTTGATTCAACTCAGATTCAGGCAAGCATGATTTACTCTGGTGTCTCTGCTTCCACAATTTCTAGCAAAATGAAAACATTTATTCATTTACTACTTCTGCCTTTCTAAAAAGGAACCATACATCCTAATCTATAGTAAATAATACTAATAATAATTCACTGAAAACAAACACAACTACTTTTATCCAAGTAGGGGTATTACATCTTCCCCCTCTCAAAACTAACACCGTCCTCAATGTTCATTAATCCTATTGAAATAGTGTTTGGCATGCTTCCTTCATCACTTATTATCTCTCCAAGGTTTCCTCCTGAATTATAAAGTGCCCAATTGCACCTTAACCTAAGCAATGGCTAGATTCCGAAGCATGGTTCCCTTCTGCTTCGGGATGTAGATTGGCTTGGGCAAGAAATATCCTTTGGAATCCATCTGTAACAGATTCTAATCAATTACATGAGAACTTTCATGTACATATTTTTTTAATAATGACACATGAAATACATTATGCACTTTAATATGAGTGGGTAGAGCCAATTGATATGCTATTAGGCCCTCTCAGTACAAAATCTCAAATGGACTACAAAACCATGGTGTTAATTTAACACAATTGCTCCCCAATATGAAACTCTTTGTGAGTCCTTTTTTTTTCGCATAGCTCTTTTGACAGTCTTGGGATGTTTGAATGTTTTTTTGGATTCTCCACATTGTCTCCCTAGAATATTTCAAAACATCTAGCTCGAGAATCAACTTATCCTCCGGTTGACTCCAACTAAGCGCTGTATGGGATTTTATTCCATACAAACCTTCAAAGGGACTCATCTTAATAAACATTTGATAACTCTTGTTCTATGAAAACTCAGCTAGAGGTAGAAAAGGTTCCCACTTTGTAGGTCTATCAATTACATATTTTCGGGGTAGGTCTTCCAAAATCTGGTTTGTCCTTTCAGTTTACCCATTCGTTTGTGGATGGTATGTAGTACTTAAACTCAATTTAGTTCCAAAGCTTCCGGATAGGGATTTCTATAAATTGGAGGTAAATTTCACATCTTTATCTAAAATTATGATTTTAGGTACACCATCCAGTCTGAAAATGTATTTTATCAAAATATTCACAATTTGTGTTGTCCCAAAAGTAGATTGTATTAGTATAAAGTATGTTGCTTTAGTCAAGGTGTCTGATACTACCACAATCAAATCATGCTGGTATTTAGTTCTTGGTAGCCCTGTTATGAAATCCATGGAAATCACCTCCCACTTCCATTCCAGAATGTGTATCGGATTTAATAATCCGTCCAGGTGTTGATGTTCCACTTTCACCTATTGACATTCGAAGCATTTTGATAAATCATCAGCTGCCTCCTTTTTCATGCCTTGCCAAAAGATTTTTTTCATCAAGGCTGTTATCATTTTCTAGTACCACAGGTGACCAACGTATGGTCTTTTATGTTGTTCATCTAGGATCATTTTTTTAGTGTTGCGACAATGGGAATAAATAATCTGTCATGATAGTTAGTCAATCCTTTATGGTTAAAACCATACCCCGATTTTCATCCTTGCTGTATTTTCCTCTACACTTATTCATATTGAAAGTCTTCTTGCCCCACTAATATGACCTTCTCCTCAAAATCTTTCTTTATGCTCCTCCTTGCACCTACTACTATGAAATGAGCATGCATACTTAGTGCATCAACAATCTTATTCTATTTCCCTTTTCAGTGTTTAGTTTCACATTCAAATCATTATAGAAGGATAACTATCTGGCTTTCCTTGCATTTAGATCAGGTTGGCTAAAGAAATGCTTTAAGCTAATGTGGTCAATCACCAAAAAAAACTTCTTCCCTAACAAATAACCATATTTTTAAGGCGTGTATTAAAATATCTAGTTCCGGGTCATAAACAACATAGTTCTTCTCATTTTTTTTCAATTTCCTAGACTTGTATGCTATGACAACATTATGTTGTAGTAGTACACCACCCAATCCCTCTAAACAAGCATATGTGAACATTGTAAACTATTTATTGGGGTTCATTATCCTAAAAATAGGAGTTTTTGTCAGCATTTTCTTTAGCTTGTTGAATCTCTCTTGGCATTTTTCCACCAATTTGGACTTCACTCCTTTCATCTATAAGGAGGTAATGCGATAGGATAGCTTTGAAAATCTGTCAACAAATCTTTAGCAGTATCCAACAATCCCTAGAAAAGAACAAACATCATATACATATTTTTGTATTAGCCAATTGATGATGGATTTAACCTTCTCAGGATCTATTGCCAATCCCTCTTTGGAAATGATATGGCCTATGTACTGAATTCTGGTCTTGTCAAACTCACACTTACTACGTTTTACACACAATTAGTGCTCCCTTGGTGTCTGCAACACCAGCCTATGATGCTCTTGCTGCTCCAATTCCTTTTTTGAGTACACAAGCATGTCATTAATGAAAACTAGTACAAAGTGATCAAGATACTTATGGAGCACACCATTCATGAGACATATGAAAGTTGCATGTAAATTGGTGAGACAAAAGGTAGCACCACCAATTAATAATCACCGTATCGTGTTCTAAATGTTTTTTTATTGACGTATTTATGTAATGATAACTAGTGCACAAATCAATCTTTGAGAAAATTATTTCCCCTCTCACTTGATCAAAAAGATCATCAATCCATGGTAGAGGGTATATGTTTTTAATGGTTAACTCGTTCAGTTGGAGGTAGTAAATACACATTCTAAATGTACTATCCTTATTTTTCACAAACAACACCGGTGCCCCCTATGGTGAAATGTTAGGTCTGATATATCCTTTATGCAACAATTTTTGCAATTGCAATTTCAATTCTAGTAGATTTGGGGTTCTCATATGATATGGATCATTGGACATAGGGACAACTCCAGGTACTAAATCCACAATTTTGGAGGAAAAGCCGCCTTGAAATCTGAAAGCTATTTTGAAGTAAATTCGGAAAATCAAATTGCAAATCAGCAAGTACAAGCAGCAATCAAAGCAAATAAAATGAAAACTGCTGTACAAATTTCTGAATTTCTCCATGATGAACAAATGCCGAAATCAGGGAAGCAAAGCGGCATTCTTCAAGAAAGCATATGCACGCAAAGGGATGATCTGCAATCTGAAATTTACAATGAGCATAATG
The DNA here is from genome assembly GCA_000404065.3 of Pinus taeda. NCBI lineage: Eukaryota > Viridiplantae > Streptophyta > Pinopsida > Pinales > Pinaceae > Pinus > Pinus taeda. The sequence goes on from APFE031709336.1 coordinate 12,904, forward strand.
CACAAGAGCTCTCAAACAGAGACAGTTTTAAATGCATTGTTTCAGGTTCACACTTTTCCCTTTATCCCGATATTTTCAATGATGGTAATTTTTCCCCTCTTGGTATCAATGATATTTCAGAAATTAAAGAGGATGATTTAAATGAATTACCATTAAATTTTTATCAAGATAAAGAAACAATATTTGATCATTCTTTTGCCACTAATAAACATGATTTTCTTGTTCCTCCTTGTTTCGATATATTGGATGAGATTGAAGGGAATTGTAGAGAATATGGTGAAGTCATTTATGATAATTACTCTGAC
>APFE031709340.1:12604-22768 GCA_000404065.3 Pinus taeda
CAGGCTGCCAAACAAAACGAAGACCAATGGACCCTCGTCCAGAGAACAGCGCAAGCAAAGAAAGACTCAGGGAAAAGTACAAACACATCCGCCAGGAACACCGACAACTCGTCTCAGGAAGAAGTGGAAATCACAAAAGAAGCTGAGGAGATGCAACAAGACCCTCCAATCACAGATCAGGCAAGAGAGAATCGGGAAGAAACCCCGTTGCAAAACAATGAGGGCAAGGGAACCATTCACATTGAAGTCTCTCAAGGCAGCCCCAAAAGCCCGACTTATGCTGACGTCACGAAGAAAAAGATAGTTGAAAGCTCCGAGTTCTCAGAGGAAGAACTCTTTGAGAGATCATCAAAAAGACCCGGAAGAAAATCCCGCAAGGAAAAAAGAGAAGAAGAGGCAGAAAGGCTCAAAACTCAAGGGATCCAATCCATGATAGAAATGACAATCGGGAGAAGTAGCAGGCCCAGGACTTCTAAGGGCGGCCCCATCCCAAGCACAGGTAAATAATGAAGCTAGTCTCTTGGAATTGCAGAGGATTGGGCAACTCCGCCAAAATAGAAGCCGTCAAAGATCTTTTACAATCGGATCCCTCTGATATCCTCATGCTCCAAGAGACGAAGATAGCAGGTCAAGTCCTGCTGGAGATCAGTAAAACAAAATGGAAAAAAAACACAGGCATAGCTGTCAATGCTCGCGGATCCTCGGGAGGTCTGGCAACGCTATGGAGAGAGGAACAATACCAGCTGATCATCACTCATCAGACCTTGCACTGGATTCACACTGAACTCATTCATATTCCAAGTAAGTTACCTATTTCTCTCATTAATCTTTACGTTCCTGTAAACTACTCAGAAAAGAGAGACTGCTGGAAAACTTTGGCAGAATTTTTGGAACAGGAAACTCCCTCCAACATCATCCTTGCTGGCGATCTTAATATTGTTTTGAATGCAAAAGAAAAAAGAGGAGGCACTGTTTCTAGAGATCCAATGGTTGGCGTTGTGGAAGAGCTCGCACAGCTTTGGGATCTCCAAGACTTCATCCCCATCCATGGACAGTTTACCTGGTCGAACAATAGAACTGGCAAAGAGCATATCTCAGCCAGATTAGACCGTTTTTTAGTGCAATCTACGCTTATGAACAAAAAAATTATTTCAACAAGAATCTTGCCCAAGTTGTCATCTGATCATAAGCCGATCCAACTCTGCCTAGAAGACGAAGAGGAATCTGGTCCCATCCCTTTCCGGTTTTCTCCTCAATGGATCGAAAGAGATGGCTTCTGGAGCACGGTGAAAGACACCTGTAATACCCCAATATCTGGCTCCGCCAGCTTCGTCTGGGAGCAAAAACTGAAGCTCACCAAAACCGCTCTGAAAAAATGGATAAAGAAACCAGTGATCAATCCCTCCTCTCTCAGAGCCGAAGCAGTTCAGGTCTTGCACTCCTTACAAATTTATATGGAGAGCGAAAATATTAATGCAAACCTCCTGGACAAAGAAATCAAAGCGCAGAGGGTAGCTCACCAATCATTCCGAACCGAGGAAGAATATTGGAGGATGAAGTCGAGGAGTCTGTGGCTAAAAAGAGGTGACCGCAACACATCCTTTTTTCACCGACAGTTTAGGGCCAGACTCTCAAGGAATCATATATCAGAAGTAAAGACCTCGACGGGCCAAGTCTACAAGGGCAGTCAACAAGTTAAAGAAGCCGCAGCCCAGCACTTTCAGAAACTCTACACCCCGGAGGACCAAGGAGATGAAATGGAGGAAGCTGAATTTCTCAACCACATTCCCTCTCTAGTCACTGATGAAGAAAACACAGAATTAAGCAAACCTGTCACCGAGGAAGAAATAATTAAGACTATCTGGTCCATGGAATCTGATAAGGCCCCTGGCCCCGACGGATTTTCCATCCATTTTTATAAAGTCTGCTGGGATATTATAAAAAAGGATCTGCAAAAGATGATAAGGGATTTCATGTCTAAAGCAAAGGTCGGCGGCAGCACGAACTCAACCTACCTAGCCCTGATCCCCAAAGACTCTAATCCGGATACCTTTGCCAGATTCAGGCCAATTTCACTTTGTAACGCCTCCTATAAGATCTTAGCAAAGCTGCTAGCCAACAGAATGAAACCCCTCCTTCCTAGAATCATCTCTACTGCTCAAGGAGGCTTTGTAAAAGGTAGAGATATACTGGACAACGTCATTCAAGTCCAGGAGACCACTCACTCCAGTAAGCAGAGGAAAGAGAAAGGCATGATAATAAAGCTTGATATGGCGAACGCATTCGACAGAGTAAATAGAGCCTTCCTCAGTAAAGTACTGCTCTCATTCGGCTTCTCCACTCAGTTCGTCAATCTACTCAAAGCATGTATGAATAACCCGTGGATCGCTCCTCTCATAAACGGCACGCCGACTACCTTCTTCAAAGCCAAGAGGGGCATCAGGCAGGGATGCCCTCTATCCCCCTACCTCTACATCATCTTGGCCGAGACCTTAAGCAGAAAACTTGAAGCCGAAAGGCTGTCAGGCGCCATTCCAGGCCTTAAATCCTCCAACAGAACAAGTTCCATCAATCATGCTTTGTTTGCAGATGACTCGATCCTTCTGGGGGGCGCCTCAATCAGAATCGCAAAAGCCTTCGACAAAGTCATAAAGAATTACTGTAAAGTTTCTGGGGCCCTGGTAAATGATAGCAAAAGTGAAGTATACAGCTGGAATATAGATCAGCAGGCCCTTTCCGCCATAGCCAACACCCTTGGCTTCAAAGGGCACTCTCATTGGGAGAAAATCAAGTACCTCGGCCTCCCTATAATCTCAGGAATTAATAAAAGATCACTCTGGACAGACATCATCAGCAAAATTAAGTCCAAGATCTCGAAGCTGGGAGGCCACTGGTTGACTAAAGGAGGTAAGGTTATTTTACTCAAATCGCAGCTCTCTTCTTTATTAATCTATCAAGCTGCTTTCTTACTTGCCCCCAAAAACATCATGGAGCAAATCTCCACGCTGCTCCGAAACTTCCTCTGGCAAGGCGGCAGGGGCAATGACAAGAAGCTCCATCTAGTCAACTGGGAAACAGTCAAGAAACCCATCGACGAAGGAGGTCTGAATATTCGAGATCCTTCCTTGGTCAATCTTGCATTAGGAAGCAAGATTCTATGGAAAATTTTCAAAGAGCCTTCTCATCCTGTAAGTCTCACCCTGCGAGCAAAATATACAAACACCGTAGACTTGAGAAACCTCCACCTGGAAGACACTGCCAACTGCACGCTGCTTTGGAAGCTTTGCCTGAGAAGCAACAAAAAATTCAAGAGACTCATCTATCGAATCCTAGGTAATGGCAAAGGAACCAGGCTCTGGCTGGATAGGATAATGGGGAGTAACGCTCTCATATACAATGAAGAAATCGCAGACTTAAGGGAATGGCTAACAGCAGCAGGGAAAACAAGGCTGAGCGATATTTCAGAGTGGGATCCGAATGGCGACTGGGTTGACTGGGCAATCCCTGCTCCTCCAGAACATCTCCAACAGCAAACAATAATCCTCAGGAATCTCCTCATTGATGCCGCCCCGATACATAGCTCGATGCCAGATCGCTGGGGATGGGGACGCACTGGAGAATACTCAGCTTCCGAGGGATACAGAGCTTACCAGGCAACGGGGAATAGCATCCATAGTCCGACTCTGTGGAAGAGTATTTGGGACTCTGCAGGCCTTCCGAAAATAAATTTCTTTACCTGGACCTTGATACATAACAAGATTCTTACAGGCGATAACTTAACCAAGAGAAACTTCGCTGGCCCCCATTGGTGCGCCCTCTGCAGATGTAACGCTGAAACAACTCATCATCTCTTCATAGAATGTCAGTTTGCAAAAGAAGTCTGGGGTTTCTCGCTCCAAGATTTTCACTTAACCTCCCCTGAATCGAATTCAATTCCAGCTCTCTTCGCGGACTGGATCCACAGGTATCCTAGGCGCATCCCTCAGAAATCGATTTGGCACAAAATCTGGAATGCGTTGCCCAAATATGTCTGTTGGAAGATCTGGTTGGCCCGCAACCAGAAGGTTTTCTCGGACCTCCGCCTATCGCCCCTGCAAGTAGCAGCCAAAGCCAGAGCTTTGTTGATTGAATCAGTGCAGCACCATTATGTCAAAGAGGACCCTTTCCTTCAGCAGGTTGAAAAACGATGGCTTGGCAAATTTGAACCGCAGCTCAGGAATTCTCTCCCCTCCCCCATGCTGGAGATCCCTGACTGGAAGTTGAGAGAAGCAGACGGCCCCTTTCAGGCTTGGTGGCGAGCTCAAAATCGAAGCTCAATCTTCTTCGACGGGGCTTCAAAAGGAAACCCCGGTCCCTCAGGCGCTGGCGGCATCATCTTCTCGCCAGAAGGGCGATCCAAGGACTCCTTTTGCTGGGGCCTCGGAGTGAAGACCAACAACCAAGCGGAGCTGCTCAGTCTACTCAAAGCCTGCCAAATCGCCAGAGAAAAAGGAGTCAAGGACATCTAGATATTTGGAGACTCGGAGATCCTCGTCAAAAAGCTGAACTACGGAGAACTCTTCAGAAACGCCGACCTCAATAGAATCCTGGAAAGATTGAAAAGAGTCCTCTCTTTCTTCACAACATACAAAATTTATCATATCCTCAGAACTTCAAACAGCGAAGCAGATATGATGGCAAACAGAGGGAGCGCCCTGGACAGAGGTTGGTTACACATTAATGAGGTCAAAACCATAGAATTGCCTCCTTAAGTATAGAATCAGTCGCTGCTCGAAATGAGTAAGCAGAATGTAAGCTGGGCTGCCACGGCAAAGCCCCACTCTTATTTCTTTCAGCTCTATTAATATATCATAACCGTTTTCGTTAAAAAAAAAAAAAACACATTTTTAACCATACAAATCTCTTCAATATCATAAAAAATTTCTGGGAATTTGTTGATTACATAATTCAAATTTTAATAAAAGCTTAAGAAGGGTCTGGCAAATGCCAAAATGGGCCTAGATTTTTCAAAAAAATTGTTGTTGTACTGGTCACAGTTTTTTAGGAAATTTCTTGCCAAAATTTCTTCGTAATTAAAAAGAAAAGAATTGATTCTTGGAGTGTTTGAATAGTTTTTTAATAGTGGAAACAGCACTATTAAAAACCCATAAAACATTCAAAATTTTGAAATTTAACAACTATAACCAGGATTTCTAAAAATTTCAATTAAATTTTATTAAAATATTACTAAAATTTCCATTATTTTCGGACCCAAATTGTAACCTTATTTCACTGATCTTAATAATCTTTAAAAAATATGAAAGACAAAACCCTCTGAAATCACCTAACTCAAATTTTAACAAATATCCACCAGATTTAAACTAAAATTTTAACCAGTATGCATACAATTTGAAGTCAAATTTTAACAAATATCCACCCCATTTCAGATAAAAATCTGTATTGATTTCAGGTAAAATTGGCCCCCAAAAAAACCAATATGCACCCGATTTGAAGTCAAATTTTAACAAATATCCACCCGATTTCAGATAAAAATCTGTACTTATTTCAGGTAAAATTGGCCCAAAAAAACCATATGCACCCGATTTGAAGTCAAATTTAACAAATATCCACCCGATTTCAGATAAAAATCTGTACTGTTTTCAGGTAAAATTGGCCCCAAAAATGATATATGCCCATAAATTTTTTTAGAATAATTAGACTTGGGCTGTTTTCTCTGTTAATGAAAGATTTATTTAGCCCATTTCACTGTTAATGAAGAAATTCTAAATTTGACGATGTTCAGGTCACAAAACTCAGCGATGGAATGGTGATAGGCTTCACAATAAACCACGCGGTCGTAGATGGGACTTCATTCTGGCATTTCATTAACTCATTCGCAGAGCTCTGCAGAGGCGCGCCCACAGTCTCTCACCCGCCGCTTCACAACCGGTGTTTCGAGATCGAAGGCTCCCGCATAGCTCTCAACCTACCCGAAACCCTAGCGATCGACAAGTTCTGTCCGCCTGTTTTGGGCGAAAAAATATTTCACTTCACCAAGGAAACCATCAAAAGTCTAAAGGACAGAGCCAACGGGAAGAATTCAGAAAGTCAAATTATAATCTCCTCGTTCCAGGCACTCTCTGCCCACGTATGGCAAGCCATCACACGGGCTCGCGGGCTTGGCCCCCACGAGACGACGATCCTCAGAACCTCAGTGAATTGCCGACCAAGATTGAATCCTCCTCTGCCTCACGCTTACTTCGGCAACGCCCACCAACTTGTTAGCACCACGGTCACGGCGGGGGAGCTCCTGGCCTGCGATATTTCTTCTGCAGCAGGCTTGCTGCATCGCATCATATGGCCCCACCGCGATGCTGACATCAGAGGGCGGTTGCGAAGTTTCTATGCTGACCCGGTTGTATTCAAGATGGACGGCTCGGTACGCGACAACAGTGTGATGTTGGGAAGCTCTTCGTCGTTTCCAATGTACGACAACGACTTTGGATGGGGAAGACCGGTGGGTGCAAGGAGTGGGTGGGCCAACAAGTTTGATGGAAAGGTATCTGCGTATCCTGCTAAAGAAGCCGGAGGTGTAGATTTAGAGATTTGTCTCCTGCCTCCTTTCATGGCCGCCTTGGATACTGATCCACAGTTTCTTGTCCCTATTTGTAATTAGCAGGCTATTTAAGCTGATGAATAAGACTGGTGAAATATTTTAAGTGAAGAAGAATGTTTGAAACATTTTATGACACGTTTTATCTTGTTATTAATTATTGTAAAGTTACCAAAATTAGCTGACTATGGAAAAATCTGAAAGCAATTTTACATTAGCTCTTTATTTCTATTTTAAATGGTTAGATTTAAAAAATAATGTGAATCTTAAAAATAAGAAATTGACACGGTTAAAATAAATTTCATTAATAATAATTTATATTCTTAATAATGATATTTTAGAACATATAATCTATTTTTAAAGTAAATTATATTGTTTTTTAATTATATTGTTTTGTAAACAAGCGTATATGAACCATTTTTGTCTTGATGATGAACCACATTAGATGGTTCAAAACGTGGACCAAAAATTCATGATGTGATTAATCCGAAAGAATTTACCAAAATTGTAGTTACAAAAAGTTATATAAACATGAAAGAAATGGAACTGAACACAACAATACAGGTAAAAATTCAAGATTTACGTGGTAAAACCCTAACACGTGGTCAAGGAAACATCAACGAGGCAAGGAATTGGAATTTCTATTCTTTCAATAAATAATTCTCTTTACAATTGTTCGGGCATTCATCAGTTTTATATATGAGCTTCCTCAGTTACATAATTATTGATTCGTTATGAAACTAACTTGTCAATAACTAATACAATTTATCCAAATTTACATTAATTAGTTGTCAATTACCAACAAACACCACCTTCACAACAATTTTCCTAATCCCTTGCCCATGCCCATTCATCATCTCTTCTACAAGCCAAGAGAAGCTAAAGACCATCACAACTTCTCCACTGTAACTGGCTTTGTGAATATGTCTGCACAATTCTCTCATGTATGGAGCTTTTGAAGAGCTACTTTTCTGCCATCAATCACATGTCTCTGAAAATGATACCTTACATCAATGTGCTTGGTTCTGATGTGATAAGCACGATTTGTAGCCAAGTGGATAACACTTTGATTGTCACAAAGTACATTCACTTTCTCCCGCATCCTTCCAATCTCATCAAGTAGACCCTTTAACCAGATTGCTTATTTACTGGCATCTAAAGCAGCTATATATTTTGCTTCGGTAGTGGACAACGCAATTGTTTCTTGAAGCTTTGACATCCTACTAATTTCTCCACCTGCAAGAGTAAAGACATAACCTGTAGTAGATCTTCTTTAATCCAAATCACCTGCATAATCAGCATCTACATATCCGCAAACTGATTCTTCACTACCATTAAAGATGATGTAATGGTCACTTGTCCCTCTTAGATATCGAAGCACTCATTTCATTGTTCGCCAATGTTCTTCACCTGGATTTTCCATGAACCTGCTGACAACTCCAACTGTATGTGAAATGTCAGGTCTTGTAGATACCATCGCATACATTAAGTTGCCTACAACATTTTCATATGGTACATGAGACATATACTGCTTTTCTTCATTCGTTTTAGGACTCAAAACCGAAGAAAGCTTAAAATGGGAAGCTAGTGGAACATTAACAGGTTTCACATTGTTCATACAGAACTTTTCAAGTACTTTCTCCACATACTTCTGTTGTGATAACCAAAGCTTACCATTTTTCCTGTCTTTGTGTATCTCCATGCCCAAGATATGTTTTGTTGCTCCAAGGTCCTTCATATCAAACATCCTAGAGAGCTGAGCCTTTAACCTATTGATCTCTTCCATGCTTTTGCTTGCAATAAGCATATTGTCAACATACAAAGCTAAGATAATGAATATGCCAATGAAACTCTTAAAGTATACACAATAATCATACTCACTTCTAATAAAGTTCTGGCTCACCATGAAGGAGTCAAACTTCTTGTACCATTGTCTGGGAGACTGCCTTAGACCATACAATGATTTCCTGAACTTGCAAACTAATCTTCTGCTGCGACCTTGTACAAAACCTTCCGGTTGTTCCATATATAACTCTTCATTCAAATCACCATGTAGAAAAGTTGTTTTAATATCTAACTGTTCTAACTCAAGGTTAAGTAATGCAATTAGTGCCAACACGGTATGAATAGAAACAAGTTTTAAAACTAGTGGAAAAATCTCATGAATTTCGATACCTTCAACCTGAGAATACCCTTTTGCTATCAGTGTCGCCTTATATCTTTCGATACTTCATTCAACTTTCTGTTTCACTTTGAAGACTCATTTGCATCCAACAACACTTCTCCCTTCAAAAAGTTCTACAAGATCCCAGGTACTGTTCTTGGTTAAGGAATCCATTTCTTCTTCCATAGCCATTTTCGATTTTTCGCTATCTGTATCATCTACTGCTTCTTAATAAAAAGAAGGTTCCCCATCTTCAGTAATCAAAGAAAAAGATGAAGCAGAATCTTCATACCTTTTGGGAGTTTTTCTTTCCCTTGTAGACCTTCTTAGAGTGACTGGTTGCTGAAATGGTTCATAAACCTCAACAATTTCCTTTGTATCTTCAACACCTTTTTCTCCATAAGTCTCTTCTTCCTTTTGACTGTCACCAAAAGGTCTAGCCTCCAATTGAATTTGTTGATTTGGCGATACCTGTTCCTGTTCAATTATTTTAACATTTGATTTTAAAAGAGAGGATTCATCAAATGTTACATCTCTACTAATGACTATCTTCCGCGATGTAGGATCCCACAACCTGTATCTTTTCACCACACAGTCATACCCAACAAAGACATAACATTTCCATTTTGGATGTAATTTTGAACACTGATTTTAAGGAATAAGAGCATAAGCATCAGAACCAAATATCCTTAAATGTGAATAATCACAACACTGACCTGACTAAACTTCTTCAGGAATTTTACAATTAATTGCTACTGAAGGTGATTTGTTAACTAAATAACAAGTAGTGGATACTGCTTCTGCCCACAACTCTTTTTGCAAGTTAGCATTGCTGATCATGCTTCTGGCTCTTTCCATAAGAGTCTGATTCATACGTTCAACAACACCATTTTGCTGAGGAGTATAAACAATAGTTTTGTGTCTAACAATTCCTTCATCCTTACAATATTGTTCAAATTGTATTGAAGTCAATTCACCACATTGTCAGTTCTTAAACATTTAATTGATTTGTCTGTTCTTTTCTCTACAATTGCTTTAAATTGTTTAAAGATATTGAATACATCAGCTTTCTTTTTCAGCATAAAGACCAAAATGTTATGGGAGAAATCATCAATAAACATTAAAAAATATAGAGCACCTCCATATGATACTGCAGGAGATGGTCCTCACAGATCAGAATGAATATAGTCTAAAATATCTTTACTATTATGTGTAGGTTTTTAACCCCGTACAGAAATTACCTGCATACGAATTCTAAATCACAGGAAAAATAAAAATGCGAGAGCATAACAAATAAAACACATATACACAGAGATTTCCCACTGGATCGAAAAACTGGGACTACCAGCTTGATTTTTCATTATGTTCCTTTCAATGTTACAATACATATTTATACATGCCGAAGCAT
>APFE031709348.1:0-10262 GCA_000404065.3 Pinus taeda
TAATAACATTTTAATATTAAATTTACTTAGAGAAAGTTTGACTAGGGTCCTTGAATGATAAAGTAGTTGTTGGAGTTTCTTAGCCGTTGGAGTCTCTGCTTGGACTATTTAAACGCTGAGCTAGATCTGCATTTTCAACTTGTCCTGATGATGAACCACATGGGTTGGTTCGAAACGCGTTGGCAGAAATCTTTCTTATGTGATTTACGCTGAAGCTCTCCTTATAACTAGGATTGATATTATTTGAGGGTTGGGGAACCAAGTTAAGAATAGTCCTAGCATACTTAGTGAACACCCAGGTGGGTATGTACCTTGAGAGAAAATGATAAAGGTGTCTATAAATCATTGGTATTGCCAACATTGTGCTATGATCTTATGAGAGATCGAGTTTTTAGTCAAGGCCTTGCTATAAACAATGTTGGTTACTATGATGTTATAACAGATGGGTTACCAATCCGATTCTTCTTATGAGAAATAATTCAGATTGAGAATGACCAAGTACCATTATAAATACCTCCCTAGTTAAGAGGGAGTGTTGAAGAAAGTGTAACTAGGTTTAGTATTTACAAATGTAATTTTGATATTTTTACTTGTCAAGAAAAATAAATATTATTTTTGTAAATTAAAAGAATGAGTTTCTTGCTCATTCCATAGGTCTAGGAAAGTCAAAGAGTCAAAGACATGTAAAGAGCTCTTCTTGAGGATATGTGTAAATATATATATTAGTCTAAAAGGCCCTCCAAGACAAGCTCAAAGAAGTCTGCAAGCAAAACACTGAAAGAAGGCAATCATCTCGACCTCAAAAATATATTTAATGACACGTTAGCTCAGATGACAAACAGTTCAAGATAACATGTTGACTTATTTATGGAGACACAAAAAATATACATACCTAGCTAGAGTCACCACAAAAGTTTAGATTTCAGACAAGTCTGAAAACTCAGATGAGTACAAGAAGGAATAGAATTTCGGTGATAAGCTCAGTAATCTCCTCATTTGCTTCACTGCAGTTTCGGTCTAGCAAAAGGGTCACTGTGATATAGCCCCAACATAATTACAATGGACCTTGGTACAAGAAGAACAGGGCTACAATATCGGTGAAGGTTACAATGTATAAGATGATGATATCATGACCTTGACATTGATGATAGAGGAAGGATCTCGAAGCATTATATATATCCTAGACAAAGTCATCATTATGATTATGAGAATAGTCATGATAATAACAAAGATGAATATTTAAGAATAGTTGTATGTGTGTGTGTGTGTATATATATATATATAGATATATGAATACCTCATTGATAATATAAGGTTCTCAGTGAAGGTAAAGAATTGGTGCATCTAGGTGTCAATGAAGGTGTAGCATTGATACAACAATAAGAAAGATCTCAATATAGGAGCAGTCATGGTGCAACAACAATATAGCTGAAGAATCAATCATGGTACAATAATGATGATGATGATCTCAATAGTGACTAATAAAAGGATTGGTGTCTTGGTCTTGGAGTGGCCTAGTAGGTCAAGGGTCACAATCTTGGTATTCGTCAATTGGAATCTCTATAAGAACAATTTTGTGTGGGTTTTCCTCTCCAAGAGGGAGAGGTTTTGTACCTGGCAAGGTGCCAACATCTTGTGTTCTTGTCTCTTTGTTTTGGTAGCTATTTGGTGAACTAAAGAAGAAACAGACTAATAATAATAAGTGAATATTGATATAAGAAGGAAAAATTGAGAACACCTCACAAATAGTTATCATGCTAAGAAGAATATAATCAACTCTAACTACCTTAAATTCTTCAGTAGAGATGAGTCTTCCTAATTAATCCACATATTTGCGTTAAAATCATTTTTTTTCTTCATGCAATACTTTGTGGTTTTATTTTACCTTCGTTTTGTAGGTTGAGTTGTGTTGCAAGCATAACGTTTCTCTTATACAACTTGAATTGTTAGGGTTCTTCTATTGAATCTTTTTGGGTCAATTCATTTGGAAATGGGTAGATTTGTTTTAATATGATTGTTTTTTTATCAAAATCATTTAATGAGGCTGCACTTATCCCCTCAAGGTGTGAGATGATTGTAGACTTAGCTTGCTTGTGGGTACACTCGAATTCTATTATTGTTTGGTGTTTTGTTGAGTTTTATTTTTTGCTCATTGTTATCTATCTAAGGCTTCATTTTTTACTTGTATCACGCCTTTGATTTGTTTGTTCAACCACTTCCCAGTACTCATGTTTCCCTAACCTTGTGAGTCTTCTTATACTAAAGTTTATGCTATATTGTCAAACATAATGCTCTATGTGAGGGGTTGTAAGATTATGATATATTATTATTATAATATTATTTTGTTATTATCAAAATGTTATTATTATAATAATAAATATTGTTAATAATTCAATATTATTTAGTTTTGGTATTAATAAGTATGCCTTAAATTAGTTGTTATTTTATTTAATTAATATTTTTATAATAAAATTAGTAAGTTATAATTTTTTCATAGAGAGATTATACCAAAATTTTCATTTACAAACATATTAATTCAAAAAAACAATAATTATTCAAGTAACAAGAAATTAATTATTCAAGTAACTCGGATTTTGGGCTAGTGAAACTTACATACAGTTTCATAGTCAACAATATGTCATTTGGAAAGTGGTAAGATAGACAACGTGGCATGTTTCTTTATTTTCTAAGCTATTTATCAAACATATTTATTAATATATTAATTAATATTACCACCATATATTAATATGGTATGGTATATTAATGTTTATATATTATTTTATATGGGGTTTTTCCATCATTAAACTTTTTTGCATTGCTTTCTTAGGAAAAAAAAATATAACAACAATTAAAAGAGGTGTCCATTTCCTTTTGGAATTTTTTGGATGTTAACATTGGACTTATGCTACTTGTTGCAAATACTTGTGCAATTATTGCATTGTATGGTCACTTTTTTATGTTAGTTGAAACTAATCGAATATGTGCAACAAGCAACAACATAATGGAAAGGAATGAATCCATTATTCTTGTGTGGACTTATTATTGACTCTTGTTGACTCTTGTTGACTCTTGTTCTAGTATTCCTTTCCACATTTCCTTGTAATTGTCGTACTAATAGTTTTTCTTGTAATTGTCGTACTAATAGCTTTTGTTGTAGGTGATTAGTAAGAAGGGTATTATAATATGGTTTGTTTTCATTTTTTGTTTTACTTTTTTATTTTTAGTTTTTAGTTTTTTAGTTTATTCATCATGACTTCAGAACTTATTTCAATTCCTAAGTTGACTGAAATTAACAATCTTCCTGGAAGAGAAAGATGATATATATCCTCAGGAGTGAGAACCTTTGGTGAATAGTGAACGATGTTAGCCAGAAACCAATTCATGTTAAATATTTAGTTGTATGGGAGGTGTGTTGTGAAAAGGCAAGAGGATTCATAGGGAATTTTATCTTGGATAGTCTACTAGTACATCTAGTAGATGAAGATATTCCTGTTAAAGTGTGGAAAATTTTATCTTCTCTATATGAAAATATTGATGATGTTACTAACTATTCTTAGATAAGAAGGTTATTGATCCCCTTCATCAAGAACTCATTTCCTTATAGGTTATTTTCATCCACTTCTAAACAAAAGAAGGATTGAAAAATTAGTATCAAGCTTTGAAGGAAGATCAAAACTCCTCATTGATGCAAATTAATAAAATGGATGAGACTATCCAAAACCTAAACGGCAACAAACATAACCTTGAGTTGGAAGTCATTCATCTATAGAATGCTAAAATGAAGATTGATGATGTTAGCAGCTAGACTCATCAACTAATGACATTTATTGTATTACAATGGATTATAATACCATTGATTTAGATGTTTCCATTTCATCTAGCATGGTTTATTAGCCACTACTCATGTTGTTTCTCCTAGCCTTGAACAACACACTAGAGGTATTAGGTATCAATTTTTGAGCAAGATGGACTATACTAGAGCTAGACTAGGGAAGAATGGACAAGTTATTTCTAATCATATTTCCCTTGATATAAATACATCTAAACTAGGTTTTGGATATAATGTTACTACTCTTTCCTCACTTCCTACATCATTCATGTTGAATCTCTATGGGTGTTATTTGTTGTAGAAAGACTTAAAACTAGGTTGTTGGGAGGGCTACCCTTTTCTAACTGCATTGATCATTTTGATGAGATGATTAATAATGTCACTACATCATTCCTTAGAATTATTCTTAATGTACAAGATTATTCTACTCCTGTTAGAAAATTAGAACCTAAGCCTGCATTTGTTCCATATCATTGTCCTCATAAGAATTAGAGGAATTTACCAAGGACTCACAATTCTTGGAAACATGGATCCTATGCTTTTAGATATTTGTAGCAAAGATGTGAAAGGTTGAACCATGGAATGGCGCTAGTTATTAGGATAGATTGTGGTTGGAGTGATGAATTGTCAGGGATTGCATTTCATAGATGCTTGAGGACTTCATATCATTGCATATCATCCATTGTTATTGCGAGATCTAGTTATGCATATTCTTGTGTTTGATCAACATTGATGCTAACATTGTTAAAAAAAATTAGGAGTATTGCTTGTTACTAGTGAGAATGTTTAGACGTCTTCAGGAGTCTTTCTTTTCTAGACATTCTCGGAAGAATTTCCTTGTTACTAGTGACAATGTTTAGACTTTCGAAGAAGTATTGTGTTTTGTTGGTACTAGTGTTTAGGCTTCTTTAGTAGAATTTCCTTGTTAAGCGAGACAATGTTAAGAATTTATTAGAAGTTTTGGTTGTTCTTGGTGCTAGTGAGCATAATAGGTTTCATCACCACATCCATGATGGAGGCAAAGTTTGTATGCCTTGAAAGTTGTTGGAGATGTGGGAAGTTTCCATCAAGCGGGTGTGTTGATGTAATGTCATATTTATTTGTAAATGTTCCATATTCCTCGTCATCAGTAAGGGGGAGTGTTCGAATGTGTCCCTTTGGAAGGTACTAATGTCTATTTTATGATAGAAGAAACTCTAATTTTATGAGAAATCGGTATATCCCACAATCATCATGGAGTAGAATACCCTTGTAATAATATATTATATAAAGAGGTGAAATTACATTATCCCACATGTATTATTGGGATACAAATCCTCAATATTTCTTAGTATATAATAGAGGTTAGAGAGTCCGATGAGATAATACAACAAAATATCAAATTCTTATCTTTGTAAAAAAATGAAGGATTTATGGTAGTGTTATTTGTAAGATTGGATATTTATAAAGATAATAATGATGTTATTACCTTCCCATGGTTGTTTCCCCAATTAGAGTTTTATTACATAAATCTAACGTTTCATTTCCTTTTGTCTCCTTTCTTTTTTGAAGTGTTATTATTACGCATAGGAGGTTATATTACTCAAGTTTTTTGGTGTTTTATACTGTTATATGTTTTTTCATATTTTCAATATTTTAACATTAATATATGTACTACATATTGTAATACAACTAAACCTCAAATCATAGATATAGGTGCTTTGACATTTGACCAATTGATTTGAGTACTCTCTCATGCACCCATAACCTAAGCCAACAACTCAAGTAGAAGAGAAAGAGTCTCACTAAAAGAGATAAGAGACAAGCTAAGTCACAACTCATGGAGGCCATAATAAAATAGAGAAATATTTACAACTCAAACCCACAATGGAAGAGACAAAATCCAACGGTATCAACAAGAAGAGACTTGAAGCACATACAAGAGAGACAAGGGACATAAATCAGTAAGTTGGAATTTTCCCTTTTTCTTTATTTCTTTATTTGTATAATTTCTTTATTTCTCTATTTAAATAAAATGAAGAAAATCAACTTAAGAAATAATTTTGGTCCCTTTAAATCCCATATAAGAACCATAATCCCATTTTGGCATTGATATAATGTAAGATTATAGAATTTAAAATGAAAATCCCAAGCCATTTTCCTAACATTGATATGAACCCAAATGATTATCTTGTTGAATCTAATGTAAAAATGAATTATCTGGTCCAGGGTGATCCTCTTATATGAAGTTGATCTAGATTTGGATCACTTAACATGATTAGAAGTATAGGACCATTAATTGAACTTGATTTCATTTGAAGGCTTGAATCCAGTTTGAATTAAAACATCATTTAATTGTGCCTTTCTCTCTCTATCATCACTTAATTCATCTCAACATAATTGCAGAAAGTGGAAATACATGCATAAGAAAACATGAGATAAGATATCAAACACATAAGGCAAAATATCACCAAGCTGGTAACAGAGTTCACCCAGAGTGGGCTATGTCTCCAGGCTCACAAATCCATGAACTGATTCATTCTCTTCTTCAAAGATACTCTGCTTTACAAAGGGATGAATTTCCACGTCATCAAGTGGCAGTAGAATCCCCACAACAGTGGCAGTATCGAAGAGATGCTCTCATATAAATTACTGAGAGTTGATTCTCACAATCATGTGGCCATGTCTCTCTTACAAAGAGACGATCTCCACTGAATGTGATGATCTTTCACAAGCATGTGGCATAAACTAGACTCTCTCACATAAAGTGGTAACAGGTCTTCTTGAATCTGTTGTTCAGATTCAAATCATACTCATCAAAATCATATTGGCCTCGCATTTTTGTGACCAATGATTGCACACATGACCACTTTATGATGAAGTGTCAAAATGGCCTTTTTCAGCACCACGCCACCTCAGTTTGTGTGTAAAGGATTAAATGATCAATTCCGTACAATGATTCAGATATTGTTGCCTTGTTGCAACATACAAAAACTACAACATCCCGGAAGATGGATGTTCGTTTCAGGTTGTGACATTAAGCCGCTAGCTTGAAGTTCAATTCAAATTAACATCCGCAATAATAGAAACAAAGACTATACCAATGATCTTGAACAAGAAATAGATGCCCCTGCAAGAGAAATATCTTATACGTAACAAATAATATAAAGACAGGAAAATTCAATCTCAGAAAATGAACTGTGCGAAAATGTCTATCATCCAAAACAACCCTAATGCAAGGCGACCATACATTCATTCCTTCGCAATATCACAAGAACCTGCAACATACATTCATCCCTTCGCAATATCCAAAAGAGAGACAAAAACCATAAATGCATAAGGCTTACATCGGTTCTCATGCCAAGGCAACCACAATGTTGCTCAAACTTTGGAAAACACATCACCAACATATTTTCCTCATCATTCTATGAATTTTGACTTTAAACTTGGCCCCCTTCTAAAGAGTGTAACCTTTCCTTGTTAAACATGCCAAACAGTGACTATCAAATGTGAGATCCAACCACGAGCTTGAATTCCGCCACTAAAAGTATAGCATACTCATATCAACAACTTCATCTCAAAATTCGGCAACTTTAGCATATAAAAATGACCACATTTTGACATGTGCAAGGCTACCTCAAATCTCATGCCAAACATTAATGGAAATCACAGGCTTCTTCCATGAGCCCTCAAATATGTTGCTCAAATCGTCATTTTGACTACACAGTTGAATTCCTTGTGAAATTTTGAGTAAAATGAGTATAAAATCAACTGGATTCTGACACTATCAATTCTGGACCCCTTGAGAACCTCCAAAATTCCACAATAGTAGAATATACTAGGAATATTCCCTAGATATACCGCATAATATTTATGCCTTAGGACTTGTCCCTGGGCACAATTCTGTAGGTCTAGTTCCCCTATGCAATGTTCCACCATTTGGCTCCCCTCTTTGCCATGCGAATAAATTGACTTTAAATATATATATCCTAGGAAAATTTTACAAAGGCTATGGCTGGCGCATTGGTTGGTTGCCTTATATTAAGGCATTGATGGTTGGGGGAGGGCCTGGGGTCAAACTTGGTTGACTGCCTTATATTAAGGCATTGATGGTTGGGGTCAAACATATGGGCCTCCCTTTTGGTTTCAATACAAACAAATACGTTGGTTTTCAATATGGTTATATTATAATATGGTTATAAAAACAAAAACCAATATAATCATTTCAAAAACATTCATGAGAGGTTAGCGCGTATTTCGAGGGGGGAATATGGTCACAAGCACCTTTTCATAGGCTCACGTGGAAATTTTTCATAGGGCCTTGTGGCACTATGTAATTGGCCCACTTGTAGTCCAATCACCATGTCATAGTGCCACCTCAGTGTCCACTCACTTACCGTGTGTCACATTCACACTATGCCATGTGTTAAGACCATGACTTGCCACATCACTTGATGTGGGTCCCACTTTCTAATTGTGTTGACATGCTAACATGTCCTCTGTATGACCTGCCACATGGAAGAAGGTTGACATTGACTTTTTCCCTAATTTGTCCTAAACTTTGACTAGCCATAACTTTTCCATATAGACCTTGATTGAAGTTTCATTTCCGTCATTGGAATCAGCTCGTTGAGCTCTACGACTTAATGTTGTTTCCATAAACTTTTGAGAAATTTTATTTTTGAGGTTTTCCAAAGCCTCTTGGATCAATGACACCCCTACCCTTGATGCAAATATTCCATTAAAATGGATGACAAGGATTGCATGGAACAATAATTTTATTTTACTATTGATATAGTATAATATTCTAAAATTCCATAAACAAATCTCAATCCTAACATTAATATTAACCCAAATTATTATCTTGTAGAATCATTTATACACAAATAAATTAGTGTGGTGGTGAACATAACTTTAGGATGTTTTTAATTTTCAAAAAGAATAAGATAAAAATAAATTGGTTTCTCAAGATGATCTGTGTACACTTGATGCATAAGTCACCCATTCAAATAGGTGATAAGCCTTGCATGGAACTAGAATGTCATTTTGGAATTGATATAGTATAATATTATAGCGCTCCCAAAATAAATCACAAGCCTAACATTTATATGAACTCAAGTGAATATCGTGTTGAGTCTAATGTCAAATGATGCCCATACACTTGACGCAGAAGTGGCCAATAAAATGGGTGACAAGCCTTGCATGGAACTATAATTCATTTTTGGCATTGATATGGTGTAAGGCTATAGAATTCCAAAAGAAAATTCCTATCCTAACATTGATATAAACCCAAATGATTATCTTATTGAATCATCGATACCCAAAACGAAAAAGTAGCATGGTGAAGATAAGTTTAGGGAATCTTCTAAGAGGTTTAACAAGGATATTTTAATTTCCCACAAAATGATAAGATACAAATATATTGTTTCTCAAGACGATATCCCTACACTTAATGTAGAAGTTGTCATTAAATTGGGTTACAATCCTCTCATGGAATTAGAATGTCATTTTTGAATTAATATAGTGTAAGATTCTAGCATTTCCAAAACAAATCCTAGGCATGACATTGATATGAACCCAAATAATTATATAATTAAATCTAATGTTAAAAGTGATACCCCTACACTTAATACAGAAGCTTCCATTGAAATGGTTGGAAATCCTCACACCCATCTGTTACAGAAAAATATCGTCACCATGAATATTTGCAGTCAGTATGGGTCTATCATCACTTATATTGTCCTCCTAAGCAAGTCTCAGACCTCGGCTCTTCATGTCAAGCTTTGAAAATGAGAGAAAGACATTAAAAATCAATAAAGCTTTGGTTCCGCACTTTCTCTCACTTTTACCTGTGGGCCCGCACCCTTTGTTCATGTTACCTGCGTATCTGCACGCTCTGTCTATAAAGGGGTGGGTGCGTACCCCTATGAAAGTCAAAAAGGCGCAAATTTATTCTAAAAAACTCACTTTGGGTTAATTCTAGATGATTCTAGAAGGAATTTTGACGTGGATTGCTCGCTCCAAGGTGGTTCATGCATCCCAAAAGAGAAGGAGCTAATCCCTTGATAAGAGGAGCTATCCCTTTGAAGGAGGGCTTTATCCCTTTGAAGGAGGACCTAGTAACTTCCCTCCATTGCACTATAAATTAAGACATTGGGCTGGTTGTTGGAGGGGTTAGAAGCTGAACATTTTTAAGGGTAAATGCTGATGGAATTGAGACTTCCTAGTTAAGCCTGAGAGGAGAGATCACATACCTTTTGGCTTCATTGGGAAGTGAGTGAAACTTGTCAAAGTAGAGGAGAATTCTTGTTGGATCCTAGGAGGAGCTTGGACAACATCAAGGCATAGGTTGTAAAGTTCTTCTTTGATTTGAATTAATACAATCAGATTCATTTTTCTCAACAAATTGTCTTATGTGGTTTGTTTCATAAATTCCTTGATCATTATGATGGAT
>APFE031709348.1:10272-23505 GCA_000404065.3 Pinus taeda
TGAAACTTGTCAAAGTAGAGGAGACTTCTTGTTGGACCCTGGGAGGAGCTTGGACAACATCAAGGTACAGGTTGTAAAGTTCTTCTTTGATTTGAATTAATACAATCAGATTCATTTTTCTCAACAAATTGTCTTATGTGGTTTGTTTCATAAATTCCTTGATCATTATGATGGATATGCTTTATGAAATTGGCTTTTCAGGTGTTATTTAATTTGTTTGCTTGTTTGTGTTTGAAGACTTGCTACAAGGGAGCTCATTTGGATCAAAGGAGCGAGGCTTCCAAAAACTTGCATTGGACCCAAGGTAGGCCTAAAACACTTGTTTGCCTTTATTTTTAATTGCATATTTAGAGAAAGATAGTTTTTGATTGGCTTGCTTGTCACTAGATATCCTTAGATACTAGGAAGGTCGAGCTTGACCGCAAAATCGACTCATTCCGTGTGACAAATTGACGACTCCACTAGGGACTTGATTTTTTCCTTGTCTTGACTTTGACCTGAGAAACTGTGTTTTTGTTTCTATTTTTGGCTTGTTGTGTGTGGAATTGGGTGGATTTAGTAGATCTAGGATTATTTTTTGTTTTTCATAACTTTAGGAGAGGAACGCACCCTCGGCTTGCAACACAGTGCGGACTTATCCGCACTTTTGCTTTTCACACAGAGCGTTCCCGCACCTGTGTGAACTACGGGCCTGCGTACCCTACTAAACTTTTGAAAATTTTAAGATTTTCTCTTTCAGTCATTTTAGTATTTGTTTAGATGTTGTTATCCCCTGCCCAGACCTACATGTGACTTGTTAAGAATTTTCCTTAGGTTAATTCCATTGGTGTTAGGGTTTTAGGTGAAATTCCTAGAAGTTTTGGTTGCCGGTCTTGATTTTCATTTTGGTCGTGTAGTAGCTCAAAGCTTAGGAGCTATAGAAGCCTCAGATCACCTTGGTTTTTACTGGCCTTCTTATGAGTCTGACCATTTTCAAAATCTACCTTTGTTGAGGAATCCATCTTGTGTTTTCTCTTTGTAAAACTTCGAAAAAGCTTGTGTTAAAAGTTTGGATTTCATTTTTAAGAAAGAAAACAAATTGGTTGTTTTTTGACTAATTTGTGATTCTAGACAAGTTAGTCCTTGGTTTCCTTATAACTGAGTAAAACATCCTTGAAAAAGACATTTTGTAAGCTTTTACTTCAAATATTTTTTTTATAGTTTATAGATCTCAAGATTTGCTTTGGCCATAGTTTTGAGTGTTTTATAAAAAAATAAAAATCTCTTTTGGAAAAAGTTTGTTTTCGTAGTATTTGAGCATTTGAAAGAAAAGGGATTCTTTTTGTGAAAATAACTAGTTGTCTTATTTTGAGCGCATTGGAAAAGACAAAAACTCTTCTTTTAATTTGTTTGTTAAGAAATATTTGTGTTTACAAGCATTTGCATTCTCAAACTCTTTCCTAGCTAGAAGTTCATTGAAGGGAAAAGATTGCTTAATCATCTTAAGTGCATTTTTTTAGTGATTTCGAGTTGAGTCTTCACACCACGAGTTTCATCTCCGCACCTCTCGCCTTAAAGAAAAACCAATAAAAATAACGCTTCAAGTAAAATCAATCTAGTAATATTTTTATTTCTAGGGCTCTATTACACCAACATAGCTTAGGCTAGTCTCTTGGAGTAGGGAGTAATCAACTATCCAAGACAGTAAAACAAACAAGTAGTTGTATCTTGCGGTAGGCGAAAAATCCAACTGTTGCATCTATGCTCTGGAAAAGCTCCTCTTAAAGTAGAAGCATGAGATCATGTCCAAATCTTCCTCATTGGGAACGACGCCAGATATTCACGTATTAAAAATGGTAAACGTCGAATTAACCATTGTCGAGGTGCCTGGGGTCACTTGTTGGTAAACCTTGGATTATATCGAGGAGCCTTCAAGGGGATTGAGCTTGCTACTCTGCCCTTGCGTGCATATCGAATCGTAGACTGTTCCCCTAGGTATATTTGTTTCCGTTGGTGACCATAGTGACCATATTCTATAGGGTTCTTCCTAAGGTGACGGTGGTGGGAAGATCCCACTGTACCTGGAGCAGACGTCAGCTAGACTCACTTGGATTTTCTGGGGGTTTTCTTCACTCGAGACGGTTTAGTGGAGGAACTTGTGCCAGTCTATTCATTAAGCAGGTTGTCGGGGTAACTGTTCCAACTGCCATTTCTTTATTGAACTCTGTGACGGTGGATTTCATCACCAACTAGTGTTTTCAGTACGGAAAAGTTACTATTTGTGTGTGGTTTGATCTCCTAGATTCTTTAGGCGTGTGATTCAATTTGTTTGGTTCTTTAGAGGCTTTAGGTGGTTTTCATTGAGATTTTACTTTGTTTTCATGTGAATTAGTTAAAATATTTAACCGTGGCTAAATTACCAAGGAAGTCCCGCAGACTTCAGGGCCAACCTCCTGAGTTTTCATCGAGCCAGCCTGAAGGGCTACGAGCCCTGGTAACTCCTAGAGACAGTAGAGTTGGGTCACCTGAAGAAGGAGAGTCTTCTTTGGTGGTACATCCTGATTTTCAAGCTTTAGTAGCAGATTATAATACACAGTCTGTGTCTGTTTCCGAAATTACTGGTAGTGTTTCATCTACTAGTGATATAGGTGAAGAACCTAAAATATCTGAACCTGAAACTGAAATTGTTGCTATTCCAACATCAAGGTTTAACTCTCCAGCTTCAAGTGGTCCTGGTTCACCCAGGGTAGAAAGAGTAATTACCCAAAATCTTCCTTCTAGACTAATAGCTATTGAAGAACTTGCTACTCTGGAAGAAAAATAAGGCATCCCTATCCCTGAAAATCAACCTGTTATAGAGCTTCGGGAGCGTGAATCAATCTTTTATAGTCCACCTAGGAGCAGTGCTTAGTATCTTTCATTGACTAACTTTTTGGTAAACACGGGATTAAGTTTTTCACCACCTCGTATTTCTTATCACCCAACACCTAGGGGTTACTATCCTCCGTTAAATATGTCAAGACAGTCGTCCATGTTTTCTCAATCTCCGGAAGCCTTTTTGTACGGCGGTCCTTCTATTCCCGCTGGGTATCAGTCACTTTCTGGTACTTTTTCGAGAGCATCTCCTCAACCTATTGAAAAAGGGTTATTAACTGGAAATAATGGTACTAAGCCGTTGAGTGTAGAAGATATTATCGTGATGTTGGGTACTATTCCCAATCCTCAACCTCAAGGTGGCCAGTCACTGCCTGGGCGGTAGCCTCAAAATCCTCAAGTATCGCCTAGGGGGAAACCTCAAGGTACCCAGTTTGCACCTGGGGGGCAACCTCAAGGTACCAATTTGTGCCTGGGGGGCAACCTCAAGGACAGTACATACCTACGGGACAGTACGTTCCTCAAGGTCAACCCCAGACTCAATATGTACCTCAAGGTCAACCCCAGTATCAATATGTACCTCAAGGTCAACCCCAGTATCAGTACGTGCCTCAGGGTTATCAACCCCAAGTTCAGTACCCAACCCAAGGTTACCAACCACCTTCCGGTCAATCATATGTTCAAGGATCTGGAAATATATTGTTGAATTATCAACCCTACCCTCAACCTAGTTATGGTCTTCAATATTCTCAACCTGTTATGGGTCCATACCCTGGAATGAACTTAGTGTGGGATCCATCTCAATCCCAACAGGTCTTGCAACTGAATGTACAGTTGTGATCTCAAACTGGACAACCCTTGGTTTCTGGTTCACCCCAGCAACCTGTCTAGTCTACTATTCAAACTTCTGCACCTTCTGTAGTTTCTCAGCCTAGGCCTAGTACTCCACGTACTCCACCTCAAATGATTGCTGCAACTGCTGCAACATCTGTTCAATCTACCCCACCTACATCTGGAGTATCAACAGCTCCGGTTTCTACAGTTCCTGTATCAACTCCTCGAACATCTTTACCTCAGTCTGGACCCACGGTTCACACTTCGGTTTAGATGCCTGTAGGACAACCTGGTTCAAGTACGGTCGTCACAAGTCAACCTCAATTTACTTATCAACCGTACTAAGGACATTACCAATTCAGTCCTGCTGTGCAGCAGCCAGTCTATCAGTATCAACTGTACCCTAGGTATACATATCAACAACCTCAACAACCCCAGTACGGTCTGGTTAATCCTGGTTTTCCGGGAGGATATAATATCCCAAATGCAATTCCAATTCCTAGTTATCCTGGAAATCCTCCTCCTGGGACTGGTCTGACGATCCAGAGTTTTAGGGACCCTAATCATCAGTTACCATTTATCGCAACTTTGGACTTGCCTGACTTGACGTGCCTTACGAACGATCAAATTAACTATCTTCTGTTTTGCCCGCCAACACCGAATAAGTTGCCTAGTGATATTCCTAAGTTTGATGGCAAATTAGGAGAGGACCCGTCGAACCATGTGATGACTTATCACCTCTGGTGTTCATCTAATTCCATTTCAGATGATTCAATCCATTTAAGACTTTTCCAGCTTACTCTAATTGGTCTTGCGGCCAAGTGGTACATTGAGTTATCATGAGCCACTTTTTATAACTTTAGTCAGTTAGCTACTTCATTTTTAACTCATTTTCAGTTTCCAGTCAGATATGACAATGGCATAGAATTATTAACTTCGTTAAAGCATTCAATGTCTACTTACATTTCAGATCACATTCATGAATGGAGACGTCGACAGTGTTTAGTGAAAGTTTTTATCCCGGATCAGATCTTAGCTAAGTGGTTTGTAAAATCTTTATTGCCCAAGATCATTGAGGATGTAGCTAAGGCCGGAGTCGTTACTGAGGAGCAAGTAATTGCTCAAGCATAGTACCTTGACTTAGTTTATACTTAGTCAGGTATGTTACATGAGAAAATCCCCAATCTTCCCAAGCAAAATCAAATCGCTGCAGCTCCTTCAGGGTCTCATGCCGCTGATGGTATGATTGGTACGGTTAATACCAAAAGTAAGAAGAAATCTTCCAAGAATTCTTCTCCTATCATAACCTTGCCAGATTCCCCGACAGGAGATTCTTCCGCAGAACTCTCCACCAATATTCATTTTGTAGAGTCATCTACAGCCAAATCAAAATCCGGTGGTAAGAAGAAAGGGAAGAAGAAGAATAAAACAGATAAGAATTCAAAGGAGAAACCAGAAAAAGTGGAACCAACTGATGAAAAACGCAAACCTCGTTATCCTTTTCTCATTTGTGACGAAGAGCATTTTACAAGAGACTGCCCTCATCGTGTAGAGGTTGCGAAAATTGTCAAAGGTGCCCAAACTCCTGCTATTTTGAAGGATCCTTTTCCAAATCAAGACAGATAGATGATAGGTTCTTCCTCAAATGCCAACGAAGAACCCATACTGATGATGTCCCATGTTAGGATTGTGACTCGATTGCATGATTATGGAAGTAAAAGTCCTGTTGATGGTAAAGAAGCAGAATCTTCTCATTCTAACCCATCAACCTCAGCTCCCGGTTCCGATCCGCTACAGATCAAGAAACCTAATCCAGATTTAGTAATCAAACTGCCCGCCAAGGGTATACTTCAAAAGTCAGCTTTCAATCCACATGCGAGAGCGGCTCAGAACTATAATATTGTTAAAGATTTAGTTGTTTCACCTTCAGCAATGTCGGCTTTGGAAGTGCTGCAATCATGTCCAACACAGCGTAAATTAATTTTGTTGACTATAGGAGCTGTTGACGTTCAGGACTCGAACCTTATAATTTTCGATCTAGAAAATAGTACACCGCACTTACCTCATAAAATGGCTTTCCAGATCCCAGTGATAGTCAAAAACAGACCTGTTCATAGGACTGTGATTGATGAGGGAGCCTCAACATGTATTATGTCGATACAGTGTTGGAGATTGCTTGGTTCTCCTTTGCTAAATCAATCCCCGATGATTCTAAAAGCCTTTGATGGCCGAAGGTTTCATCTTTTCCTTCTACAGGATTTACCTATAGGGGTTGAAAGAAAAACCGTTAATCTAGATGTGGAGGTGGTTGATGCCCCTTTAGATTACAACCTTCTCTTGGGTCGTAGTTGGTCTTACGCTATGACAGCTATCGTTTCATCAGTCTTTCGGCTTATAAAATTCCCTCATAATGGAAAGATCGTAACCATAGACCAGCTGACTTACTTTTCATCCAACCCAGCCTCTTCTGAAAGCATTCAGCATGTCGGTAAAATGACTATCCCATATAAGGATGTTGGAGTAGGACTAGTTAAAGATGTCGGTTTACTAGGAACTTTTCCTTTTCCTCCTATCAATGCATTGTCTTCTATTGCAACCATTCATATGATTTCGTTATACACCATTGTTTATGATGATCATTGGATCGTACCTTCTGAATCTAAGATAGACTCATTTGGTGATGTTATGCCTTTGAGTCCATATGAAATTGCGTATCAGGCCGTGCATTTGCTTTCCGACACATCTTCAACTAAAATTGACTTAATGGATGTGGTCCATGAGCAATCACTTTCAACATCAAAATTGGATTCAATAACGTTTTCTGAACTTGTTCACACTGATGAGAAAATTCGTGAAAACCTATGCGTCGATGAGTTACCATGGGAAGATCTTCATCGTAGATCTTCGTTTTTACCCGAGAGTGATCATTTTGAAAATGATTTTTCATCAATTTTTATGACTGAATATGTCAAGGAAGCTCAGAATCCGATGAAAAATCCTAATTCAGAGCTAAATTTGGGAAATATTTCTCGAACTATTCCTATTGACATTTTGGTTAAGCCTGGGATTTCAAGGATTTCGTGACGTGTTTGCCTGGTCATATGAGGAAATGCCAGGAATTGACCCCGCAATTGTTGTTCATGAAATCAAAACTTACCCGGATGCTAAACCCGTCCGGCAACATTTGCGTCAGATCCACCCAAGAAAAGCTACTGCAATTAAAGCAGAAGTTGAAAAATTACTCAAAGCAGGTTTCATTTATCCAATTCCGTTAACGGATTGGGTATCAAATATTATTCCTGTTAACAAAAAGCAACGGACAATAAGAATATGTATCGATTATAGGGACATTAATCAAGCCTGTAATTACCCAACTCCCTATATCGATCAAATCATTGATGATTGTGCCGGCAGTGAAATATTCTCCTTCATGGATCGTTTTTCCGGATACAATCAAATCAATATTCTACCTGTTGATCAACCAAAAACGGCTTTCATTTGTCCATGGGGGACATTTTCTTATTGGAAATTACCTTTTGGGCTCAAGAACGCCGGGGCAACTTTTCAAATGGCCATGTCTTATGCTTTTCATGATATCAAGCACATTGTGCAACCCTATCTCGATGATTTTCCTGCTCATTCATTACATCGAGCTGATCATCTCATTCATTTACGCGCAATCTTTATGAGGTGTAGGCATTATCGGATTAGGTTGAACCCACATAAGTGTGTTTTTTGTATAAAAACGGGTCGGTTACTGGGGTTTTTTGTTTCAAAAGCTGGCATTCGCGTCGATCCCTCGAAGGTTGAAGCCATTGTCAAATTGCCTCCTCCTTCGAGTCTTCGCCAACTCCAAAGTTTGCAAGGGAAAGCAAACTTTTTACGTCGATTCATTCCTAAATACGCCGAGATCACAAAGGGTTTTATCCGGTTGTTGAAACAGAATACTCCATTATTTTGGGATGAGATAGCTGAGAAATATTTTGATGCACTAAAACATGCGTTGACCCATGCATCGTTATTGCATCCTCCCAACTACAACCAGGACTACTTCTTGTATCTCGCCGCCTCCCATTCTACCATCGGAATGGTGTTAGTTTAGGAAGATGAATTCAGTACTGAACATGTGATATATTACCTTAGTCGAATTTTAAATCCAACTTGCTAAAATACTCACATGTGGAGAAATTGGCATTGGCAGTCGTTCAAGCTGTCCAACGTTTTCGTCATTACATTTTACTACGTAAAACTATAGTAATTTCTTATTGCAACCCTATGATATATATTTTGACCAAGAAATTTCTAGGGGACAAGTACTCCAAATGGATTGTGATCCTACAGGAGTTCGACTTGGAATTTGAAAAGTCTAAGTCGAAGAAATCTTTAGTTTTTGCAGAGTTAATGTGTGACTTCCTACGTGCTGACACAGAAGCTGTGGCATAGGAGCCCATTGCGGATGAATCCTTGTTTCTAATCAACACTTTAGATCTGTAGTACGGAGATATTATCATTTATATCCAAACCCAATCCTTTCAGCCATAAATTTCAAGGTCGAAACGTCAAAAAATATGGTTCCAGTCCCAACAATTCAGAATTATTGGAGATACTCTTTATCGTCGTATGGCGGACTCTGTTTTTCGACGTTTTTTAACTCATGAGGAAGCTGAAAGGGTCTTAAATGACTGTCACTCTGGAGCATGTGGCGGTCATATGTCTGGGCATGCCACAACCCAAAAGATATTGTGTGCTGGCTACTTCTGGCCGTCTATGTTTAAAGATTGTATTATCGCGGTCCGAAAATGCCACAACTGCCAAATTTTTTATCGAAAGATGCGCGCTCCACCTGCTCCTCTTCACCCTATAGTTGTTATTGGTCCTTTTTCCAAATGGGGTATTGATTTTATTACATGTAACCCTCACTCGGTCGGGGGGCATGCATATATCATCCTTGCGGTAGATTATTTTACCAGGTGGGCTGAGGCGATGCCTACATTTGAGGCAAACGACAAAACAGCTGCGATTTTCGTGTTCAATCATATAATTGCTAGGTTTGGTGTTCCACAAGTGACTATCACTAATCATGGGCGTCATTTTCGAAACTTTATGACGACTGAACTTACAGGCCAGCTTGGCTTGCGTCACCATAGTTCAACTCCTTATTATCCACAAGCTAATGATCTGTTTGAAACCATCAACAAAGTTCTAGTCATCATGATCTGACGAATCATTGGGATTCATTGGTCGAATTGGCATAACATGCTATTTTCAGCACTTTGGGCGTATCGAACCTTAGTAAAAACGTCGACAGGGTTCACTCCTTTCCAACTAGTTTATGGTCTGGAAGCTGTGTTACCCATTGAGTGTGAAATCCCGTCATTGCAAATGGCCATCGTGTTACTTCCACCCACTTCCGAAGAGGAAAGAAGTTTGTTATACTTGGCTCAGCTAGATGAGAATCGACGTGATGCTGCATTAGCGATCGAAACTCATGCAAAACGTATTAAAGCTCAGTATGATCGAAATGTGACCCCTCGAAATTTTTCGGAAGGAGACCTAGTCTTATTGTACGATCAGGCAAATGATAAATTAGGCACTGGAAAATTCGTGCCTATGTGGCATGGTCCCTATGTTGTCAGGCGAAAGCTAGCAAAAGGGGCCTATGAATTGGTAGACTTTGACGAGGTCTCTTTAGGCAAACCCATAAATGGTCTTTACCTGAAGAGGTATTATGCTTAAGGATGGGTGTGGAGATTTTTAGTTAGGTTAGTTTTCTTTCTAGTTGGTGTGTTTTAGATTAAAAAGTGTACTTAGCTTAGAGAGTGTTTTTCGTCAGTATTCCTGCTTATCTTGGTTTTACTCTTGATATCGCAGATGTCGACGCCTCTCCAAACATACATTGGTTTCGTTGATGGTGCTTGTCGTAGTACACGGAATATTTCTTCCGCAACATGGGTTATTTATTCGCCCTCTGATGAGTTGGTATCTATGCATGGGGTAAGCCTCGATCAAACAACGAAAAACATTGCAGAGTATAGTGCAGTGATTGAGTTATTATCTAAATCTATTTCATTTGGGATTCGGAGTTTGATAGTGAGGTTAGATTCTGAACTCGTTGTATTACATCTTAATAGAGTATATGCCATTAGAAATCCAGTGTTATTGAGATTATTTTTGAGAGTGCGTCTCTTTGAACGTGAATTTGACTATATTAAATATCAATATATTCCAAGATCTTTAAATACATTAGCAGATGCAATTGCTTCTCGAATGTTAAGTAGACATTTGCAATAGTCATACAAGTAAATTTAAAAACATTCCATAACATGTTTAACAAGATAAGCCGGTAATAGTGTCGTAGTATAATATAAGGGTGTGTCCAAATATACATCGTCCTCAATCATAGGTTGAAAAACACCTTATGATCAGAAAAAATGATAAGTACAAAAAGCAAAAATGTCATATGTGTCTACAATAGGCGATCATCCCATCACTAGTGATGATCTCAATAAGAAACCACTGCGCGGGCCACCTTACAAAGGAACCTCCTAAAAGGTCCTGGGACCCCAATCACATAGCGCTGAAGTCGACAAGGAATGTCATCTATGCTGGTCTCCGGAATGTCTCCTGTCAAGCGCTCTAGATGGCTCTCCAATTCGGCCAAAGTCTCTGCTGATTCGTCTTGTGGGGCTGGTGTCACTGCAGCTGGTTGTTTCCTCTCATAAGGCCGAAGAGCGGCTGGTCGCCGTGGGCTTGCATCTGCATTTGAAACTTTTACCATCAATTTTGGGACGAGATAAAAACAAAAAAATTAAACTAGGAAAAATTTTGAAAATGATTTTACCTGAGTCATCCCATTTCTCTCCTGGTGGAAGAGCCATGTCTGGGAAACCGCGAAAATCTACCCCAGCATAAGAAAGTCCTGAATAGCAAAAACCTAGTTTTCCAACCATTGGAAATACTCAGGTTTGAATCGAACAATCTTTGTCCCCTCGTCAGGATGACGGGCCATAACTGCAACCCATCGCATCAGTTTGGGCTCTCGAGGAAGTCTAGCCCCAACAGTGAGGTGCTATGGGACCAACATTGGGACCCTCTCCAGACCAAATCTCACAACTAAAGCACCATATCCAAAGGTCTTCAGTTGTCTGTTCTTGGCCCTAGTCAGTTGGCCTTTTACATTACCCAACACAACATCGCACCAGTTGAATATGGTGCCTCGAAAGCAGTCAACTGCCATCCGAATCTGGGATCCAGTGGCTACATGTAGTGCTGCGCTCCCGCAGATTCTAGTAACTGTAAACGCAATCACCATGAGTTCAGGACGGGATATGGTTTTGATATCTATCCCTTTGTCTCTGGTCTGGGCATTGCAGTACTCTAGCCGGAGGCTATCAACAAATTGGCCACTTGCCCTAGCCCCGAATAGAGTCAAATGTTCACCTCTCTTAGGAAAACCAATAAAAAATTATATGTCTGTTGCCTCTATTTTGAGCTAGTGACCACCAATGAAGAAGCACTGGTCTTGTATGCTCCATCTATCTACCGGCCACTGCAGAAAGTCCACCTGGGCCCTCATGCCAGGTATGGCCCAGAATTTGTACAAGCCGCATGCCTTCAATGCATCAATCGAAGGTCCATGATTTATCATGGCGAGATCTACATCCTCATGCTCCCATTCTCGCCAATCAAGCATGATGTTTACCCTACATTTAGTAAAAAGGCGAATTAGAATATATGAAATTGAAATTTTTTTGGGTGAATTTTGAGCTTTTTAGGTTTTAAAAACCTTTGCACGGGGTATGCACCCTCTAGTTAGAGACAGTGTGTGAGCCCGCACCTTGCCTTCACGGCAGGTGCGTACCCCCAACTTTCTTCTCACTACAAAAAAGATAGGGTACGCGGGTCCCCTGTGGTACACCCGCAGGCCCCCGCGCGCGGGTTTTTGAACCTAAAAGCTCCTAAAAAATGAAATGAACCCCTAAAAAACAATTTGAAATGGATGAAATTGAAGAGTAAGATGATGTGGATTACCTGGAGGAGACGGCGCTCGATTCCAATATAAGGATTTTCCGCAATCTTCACGGGAATTTTTTGACCAAAAGCCCTTTTTTCTCACCCAAATCTCAAACGGTAAAATGAATTAACGAGAGCCCTTTTTATAAGTTTTTTGAATAAATAAATTGTAAATTTGTTTATGTTTCACTTTAGAAAGGTAACTTTTGCAACATTTTTATCCATTTTAAACAGGTATGAGTAATGTTTGAGTTTTTGTTCAGGATAACGGATTTTTCAGGCGAAATCGGTCATTTTCGACGAAAAAACATTAGAGTCACCTTTAAGCTCTTTTCTGACTCCTAAAATATGAAAATATTGCTGAGTTTTTCTTTTTAAACTCGTTAAAACAGAACTAAAAAGACGGTCCTCTTACAGCCCTTTTTTGACCGCAAAAACATGAAAAGATTGCTGGATTTTTGTCGTTTCAAATTCGATATTGGTCATAAAACGACGTGTCATTGATCGCTTTTTTACTTTTTAGGATCAGAGGCACTAATTACGAAAAGTACTCCTTGGTTGTAAAGATCAAGCGGTTCTCTCAAGTATTATTTTATACTTTTTCGAGCTTGAGAGACACAAATTTATGAAAAAGGTCAACCCTGGAGTCTTCTTAAGTTTTTTCAGACTCTCTAAAATTGAAAAACGCCGAGTTTCTCCTATATTGGACTCGTTAAAATTTAACAGTAAAGGACCTGTTCCATTACAAACAGGAACGAACCACTCCTTCCTAGGGTT
The DNA here is from genome assembly GCA_000404065.3 of Pinus taeda. NCBI lineage: Eukaryota > Viridiplantae > Streptophyta > Pinopsida > Pinales > Pinaceae > Pinus > Pinus taeda. Next base: position 22,750 of record APFE031709348.1, read on the forward strand.
CGAATTTAAATTAAGTTGGACTCATCCGAAGGATGAGCTTATAATCAAGCAAATGTTATCCTCCTCAAGCTTGTAAAAAATAAAGAGGTACTTGCCAGAAATGGTGGGGGAAAAGAGAAAAAAATGAGTTTGTTTGTCATACTTTGTAACCACTCTTGAACACGACACTTTATTCACCTGGGTTGGGAAATCCTTTGCCTAACAGTTGATCAAACCACATTGAAAGTCTTCAGCCAGTTTTTGGGTATTAACTTTGGGTCAATTGTCACCAAACTATATGCCGTGTCATTATGTGTTCAAGAGGTCAGTGCAAATAAGCCATTCATCTACAAAATATCTGTCATCCATCTTGACCATCCCTGAGTCAGTCCTTGCAACTAAATTTCTTCAAACTTGATCTATGATTTCATGTTGTAGGCTTGCCCATGAAGGATCGCTTTCTATTGACTTCAGCTCTTTATCTAGAAAGATGATCTAGAAATCGCCAGTGTCTTGGGATCTGCATGCCTCAATGTCAGGTTTCTCGCCTTCGACGATAGGTTGCATCATTGACCTTCGATCAAAGGATTCCGTGACATGTTCGACATCAACACATCTAATCACATCTCATGGATTGTACTGAGTACTTTGAGAACCATTGACATTATTGGTGGTTTCTCTCACACTTGTTAACAGTTTACATCATTGACTGGTAATCAAGTGGTTTCTACCATGTTTGACTTTGACACATTCATTCACATGGATAGAATTGTACTA
>APFE031709351.1:7461-26353 GCA_000404065.3 Pinus taeda
AATGATTTTCAAACCTGTGTACAATGTTAACAGAGTTAAGGATTGTTCCTTAATCTTATTTTTGAAGGAAAAAGGTCTTTAAACCTTTGTGCAATGTTAACACAATTCGTTTTTGTAGATCCTGATTCCTTAGGCCTCTATGTCAAAGTAAATTTGTCTGTAGTGTAAACAGAGAAGGCTCATATATAGGGTCATTTTATATATAGGGATTATCCATTGCACTTCATGCCTTCACAGACCAACCCTTCCTGCTAGCTATAGTACTAGTACGAGTCTTGAGAATGATCTGTCACGCATGAGATGTTGTCCTCTAACAGCAGAATCAATGTAAACAAGGGTTTTATGGTATGCAAAATGATACAGGAGTCTCACTGGTTCACGGGGAATCCTCACAACCAAAAACAAAATTTGTTTCCACTTAAGATATTGATAGATTCTTCACTGATCTTAACAGAGCTCGGAATTTATGTTGTGATCAGGATTTAGTTATAGAGATCATACCCTGTATAGAATTCTGGTTTTGTAAAACACTTCCAGGGCTTGCATGAGGGCAAAGTGCACAGGCAGGCATAATGGATGTAGGAAGCTTGCAATGGCGGTGGTTTAGGATTATCTGATTTTCATGGCCTCCATGGCTAAGTGGGTAGTACACAATCAAGCACACTGGATGCAAGAGCTTGAGTTTGCAATTGTAATGGCGGTGGTTTATTGTATTTTTTTCCACAAAAATAATTGTGTTTGGAACAGTTTTCAGATATATATAATTTTGCTTGAAATTGGACCGCGTTTGGAGCAATTTTCAGATATATATAATTTTGTTTGGGATCAGACCTCCCGACTTAACTATTAACCATTAAACCACATCCTAAAAACTATTGAACATGTCTGAATGGCTAAGTGGTTCATTATAAATCTGGTAACTAATTACGATGCAATGGGAAAACACTTTCAGCGTCGCTCGAACCTGCGCCCAAAAGGAGACCTTGAATGTATTTGTTTCACGAGACGCTGCGGGCTGCCAATGCAGACAATTTATAGCAGCACGGGGTGGGATTCGTATGCATGGGCCTTCCGAGCGCCCGCCAAAATTGTGGATGTCATTGTTCATAGAGTATAATTTACCTTACGCCTAGGGCACAGCCTGCAGGGATTCAGCACCGTGAGCGGACCTACGAGGTGAGCAAGCACCGTGAACAGGAGAAATGAATGCTCGAGAGGACCTGTTCCAGTTGTGAGAATGGAGCAAATGAATGTTTGGTGCGAGGGATCGTTTGAAATTGCGCGGGTGTTGGTTGCCAGCACAGCGGGTGCCAGCTCGGAGGTGGTGGGGCAAAGAAGCGTTAATTACTGTTATATTTTATCGATTGCTTTACATAGTGTTATATGTTATCGATTTCTTTACATAGTGTTATATGTTATCTATTGCCTTACGGCGTTTTCTTTGCAACTTCTGGTGCAAATGCTAATTTAAATAATATTAAAATATTTGTATAAATAATAAGCCAATACTAATAACAATATATCCTAATGGTTTTCGAATTCTAAATATTAAGAAATAAAATATACAATATAATGAAAATATCATGTAATAGTATACTCAATAATGAATAAAATAATTGATTTAATAAAATATATATAATATATAAAACAATAAAACACATCAAAATTATAAGACATAAATGATAATATATTTAAAAACAATTATCATTGTCTTTGTAATATTACAAAACACCTTTTTTAAAATATCAACCCTAATATATCATCACGAATTTAAAATTTTTATATAAAACATGCAAATATTTATTGTGTAAAGCATTTAAAAGGTCCTTTAAAATCTCGACTTCAGAAGAGTTTGTAAGAAAAAGGAAGTGTCGAGTTTACAACCTCCCATTTATTCTCTCTGGGATGTAAGCTACTGATATTCATGGAATATGATTCTTTCTTTATCCTAAACGGTTGCTGTTATTTACCGCAACGACATCGTTGGAAATTAAATTGCAAGGTGGACGGAGAAGTACATTTTTTTTTATGGCCATACGGCTTTGACGCCCTTAAAAGTTGGACTCAAGAAGTGTTTATGACAAAAACAAGAAGTGCCTAAGTTTACAACGTCCCATTTATACACTCAAGGATGTAAGTTCCGCATACCTAGTCTCAGATTTTTACAGCAAACCGGACGAAAAATATAAAAGAAAACATATAACATAGAAAGAGATTGGTACAGATAACCCTGACACTCTAAACTGCATGACGTTGGATACTTTAATTTGAACGTTCAAAGAAACAGTAACACAAAGCAACGATCAACACAGAATTTTAGGAATAAGATAAACGCATAGAAGTAGAAACACAAAGCAACAGTAAACACATAAAAATTTAGGAATAGAAGTAATATAGAAATTTGAGAAAAACATGCGAACATGCTGAAAATATGATATGGTACAAATAAGTATTATATTTGTTATTGTTATTATAGAAAAGCTGAAGTAGGACTGGGAATTGCATATCTACTTACCTGTTATGATTGATGGAGTGTCCGACCAACTCTGTTTATCACAATTCTGCAAGGATGAAAGCTCAAATCTGAGTGGAAAAAGTTTAGCATACCAAGAATGAAATCATACCAGATTCTTCCATAGAAGAAAAGCTTCGTCTCCATGCATCCAAAGCTTTTGGATAGCCTCTGAGCAACATAAATCATCACGAATTTAAAATTTTTATATAAAACATGCAAATATTTATTGTGTAAAGCATTTAAAAGGTCCTTTAAAATCTCGACTTCAGAAGAGTTTGTAAGAAAAAGGAAGTGTCGAGTTTACAACCTCCCATTTATTCTCTCTGGGATGTAATCTACTGATATTCATGGAATATGATTCTTTCTTTATCCTAAACGGTTGCTATGAAATATATTTCAGTTTATTTTAACAATGTGCTGTTAATTTGAACGTTCAAAGAAACCGTACCACAAAGCAACGATCAAAGGCATCCTGAACGTTGGAATAAAGATGTGCTGTGATGGAATGAACTACTTGATCGGGGACCACATAATCGATGTGCCTAATGGAAAATAGGAGATCAAATCTCTAGGGAAGTTACATCGTTATTGGAGCTTTTGGCGTTACATGCACATCGCAACGGTTAGTTCGAGATTTGAAATCTTTGATTGGCATTTCAAACGACATGGGTAAATATAAGGATTTTCCTTGCTATTATATATGATTTTCCTGAGATTCATATGACATTGAAAACTATCCTTCAAGAAGTAATATGACATTAAAAACTATCCTTCAATAATTACTTCAAGAACTTCAAATTTCTTATTATAATCATAAATCATGGCGAGTGAAAAATAAATGTAATTATAAATTTTCATCTTTTTTTAAAGTTCTACTACATAAACTTAATCATTAGTAGAGGATTATATGACACCAAGAAATGTCTTTTATGTCTACCTGAATAACTTGTAGTTCCTTACTATAATTATAAAGCATAACAAGTTGAAAATTAATTATATTATAAATGTTCATATGTTTTTTTTATGCACTGCATAAACTTAATCATCACTAGACAACGAATCAAATCCACTCGTAAGATTTTTCTTTTCTCTTTCTTAAATAAAAATAAATAAATAATCAGTAACGTTGAAACATTATCTTCGACTATTACACAAGATATCATTGTTTCAAAAAATTTACAAGCAAACCAAACAGAACATGCCTCTAGAGAATTGAAGGCACTTTACTGGAGAAATGAAGTCTTTACCTAACTACTTAAGCTAAGGTCATTTGACCCAATTTTAGTGTTCCTTTTTTTAGCCAAACAGTTATGGGAGAACCCAATAGAACTCATTTATATGACTTTCTTTCCCAATTTTCATGATGTATAGCATGTCTCCACAGATTTGAATCCACCATAGCCAGAAAGACAATATGTGCCTCTACTGCTTGAGCTAAACTCCTTCGACACCCAATTGCCATATTCTATGATACATATTTTCCTTGGAAAAAATAGATATGAATATTTAGTAAGTAAAATATGGAATCATATTATGTTGCCAATTCTAGTTAAGATAAACTTAAGCCAAGTACACAACCAAATAATTATTTTAAAAGTATACAAGCTCCATAACTTTGCACCAATTAAAAATAATAGAGGAATGTCTCCCATAGTATTATCAAAGGTTCGCCATGGTGTATGTCATGGATAATGAAATTAGATTCTCCTCCATGTGGTATAAGGAATTGATGGAACATCCTTTTAGTTATGCATATATGGGTCCATAATATATCCTCTGAAATTGACTTGAATATCATCATGTCAGTGACGGTACCTAGCATGTCTATGAGATAGGTTACCTGTATAATGCCTGATCTAAGATTTGTATTTAATTAACCAATTCGTTATGCATGATGGAAACAAATCCTATAATAATGATGGTTGATCATGATAGTAGAGTTTAATTAAGATCATTTATGTAGGTAAGGAAAGTATAGGTTGCATGTTATGGTTAGTTTTGTATTCATCTACTAAATCATGTTTACTAGAAATTTGACACATAAGCCTTGACAATAAGGTTAAAAGGCCACACCAAAACCACTCTATAATTAAATTGATAATGATTGTGGAGTCTATTATAGAATTACTAATGATGATAGAAGGGTAGGCTAAAGGTACCCTAAGTAGTATTGTATCTTAACGATTAAATATAGCCAAAAAAAAAAAATTACCTTTACGGAATGGGAGCTTAGGAGCTAAATTTCAGGGTAGGCTAAGGAGGTTCGTTACAAATGCTATTAGAGAAAAGGTTCAAACACTAAGGCTTATGGACCAATGGAACTCCTTAGCATTACCATTACGAGTTTAAAAAAAATATATAATCCATAAAGGTCAAGTTAAAATTTGAAACTTAGAACATCTTAAGGTCATATATATTTGTTTTCTTTAAAGAAAGTTAGGATTCCTTAATGGTTTATTGAGGAACCATGAATATACATATGTTAATTCAATATATATGTAACACATTATTATATCAAGCAATTTAATTAAAGAGGAAGTTTTTATGCTCTGGTGAAAGATGTTTTCTACCCCCATCTAAGTTGTATGCTAAAACATGTCCTCTTGGAAGACCATATGGTAACAAAAAAATTAATATAGGGTCAAATCTGAAAGAATTCGCAAGAGACTTCAATCAAACCTACATCAAACAGCTATCAAGATAAGCTTTGAGGTGTGTGTGTTTCCCTCTCTATATGTTTTTGAAGATGCCTTTCCATGGCTGCAAAGTGTGTAATAAATATGTGGAATTGTTAAGCTTGTCTCAAATCCATGCCCATGGGGTCGATTCATGTACTTAAACTTGAGTACATTTTAACATGATAGGCTAGCAACAAAAGTACCAAAGAAATCTAATCCGCTTTGTAATATATAAAACATTTTTTTGGAGGTAAAGGAGTTGTTATGACTTCTTTGGCGTATTATATTATTAAGGAATTGAAGAATTCTGGAATTTAAAACTCCAAAATACGACCTCCTCCAAAAATTTCTTTGACTCTATTTTCATGATCTCGACTTGAGTGGGACGTTACAAATTATCAATTTCCATACATTGGGTATTTAGGAATTTCATAAATGGCCTCATCCATAATGTCGATATTAAATTATGTGGGCTAAAAGCATAGTGGGAAAAAGTGCATGTTGTGCTATGGTAACTAGAAAGATGAAGAGATTTGGTCCACTTGTGTGTCTACCCGGTCACCGTATTTCCCATTCGGCGGTAACCACCACCAATCCATCCATTGTAGTGAGGAATTCACCAACATGATTAAATCGTATGACTCAACAACTAATTCCCATGAAATGGATTGACCCATTAAGGAAGATATATCACGACTAGTTCAACATTCACAACAAAGAACTCAACCTTTCTCGGATGATGGAAACAAAACTCAACCTTTGGGACGTATGAGACAGTTTCAACATGTGAAACTTTTTAACAAACAATTCAGTTCTATCTCCAAGAATTTTGTGAAGCTCCTTGATGGAAGAGGAGAGGAATACCTAGGAAGAATTGTCAATCTGAATAGGAAATCGAGGCATGGGAATGAAGCTTCTACGCATCTGGAGGGAGTGTATGTCATGTAGGTTATGTTATGGACATCGGTATGGCGTACAAGATGGTACTGTGTACAAGAGGTAAATAGGGTACTATTATGGATATATGTAATGCATGATAATATACGGCATGCATAGGTGTGTGTGTGTGTGTGTAACACATACTATGTGAAGGTATACGTGAAGACACTGGGTGATTTCTAGATAAGGAAACTAATCCAGAGTGTGTAGAAAGGCAGGACGAAGGTGGAAACTAAGGATTGGTATTGGAAACTAAGGATAAGTATCAATGTTTTGTGTCAGTGTTGTAAGCAGGTGATTATGATTATGATCCATGAGGATTATAGGTGATCTATAATTAATGGCTAAATATGATTTTGATGGTTGTGTGTGAGCTAACCTGATATGATATTTTGTACATATTGATTTCGAAAATGTGCTAGTTTACGTGTTGTGTGCAGGGAAACTGGAGGAAGCAAGTGTTCGGTAAGAACACAAAGTCTTGGAAGAAGGCACGGGAAGAACATGCATTATTCAAATACAATAAATGGTGGGAGATATAATTTTTACCTACACAAATAGTAGTAATGTATATCAAATTATGATATTAACTATGGTAAACATAGTTAGGTTTCTGCATCTAAAATCTCTCACAAAATTGATTGAAACAAATGTTATAGGCAACGATGGAAGGAGATGTGCTCTTTGTAACCGATATATATTAGAAGATTTACATCAGATGGTAAGCCCATCGGAGACTATGAATTCAGAGAAAACTACCTCTGAATGAGGAAATAATATTGCAAGATGCAATAATATACCTAGCATGGTGTAAATTTAAGGGAGTGAGTATGTAACTCCCTCCCTTGTATGTAAAATTTTGATAACCTAAGCTGGTAAAATCTAGGTATAACGTGTAACAAGAAAATTAAATACTTTATGAAATAAATAAAATAATTAATCACTTGGAAAAGCGAGACACCAAGAGAGGAGATTATTTCCAAATCCCATGGAGAATGGGAGTGGATAATCCTTTCATGATAAGGCTTCTAGATCTAGATCTAGACAAGCTTAATGGATTTCTAGATAAATATCCATTAATCTACTTATATGATAAAGATGATAAGTTATGAAGAAACATATAATCCTTGCGGGAGATAAAGGCAACCTTTTATGAGCAAAAGCCTCGTGGGAGATAAAGATGACATTTCTAGGAAAAGCCTAGGCAAATGGATAAAAAGATCCATAAAAGTGGGATGACACTAATGGAAACCATATCAAGAAGGAGGGTATTAAATACCCATGGAAGAGATCAAGATGAGGCATTTGATCAATGGAAAGAACTCTTGGCTCGAGGTTGAACTCGAAGTAGGTAGTTCTAGGTTAGGTGGCGACGCTCACTTTTCCAGGTGACATTATTTCAATTTGTTTCGTCAAATTCCATTGCATGGCATGTGTTATATGTTGTTCCTTACCTTGTACATCATTGAATTCTCTCAACTGATCCATGATAGGCCTTTTGCACTATGAATTACATCTACTAAAGGTCTTATTACCTATTTATTCACTATGATTAGTATTTCATAAGATATGACATTGGGACTATGAACTTCTTATATGGGAAAACTAAAAATTGTATTTTTGACAGTGTCTCAATTCATGCTTGAGTAAAATCCTCAAGAGGAACGAAACTCGAATGCCAGATCTTGAATGATCATGATTTATTCCTTCCCCTATGATGTGATGTATGCATGAGTAGAATTGCAGGTGTTAACTTTGTCTGTGGGATGATTATATATGGACGCATGTGATAACTATTACATATAAGTTTAAGCTAAGTGAAATTTAGTGAATGAACATAATATGTGGTATTAATATTGGGTCAAGGAGGTATGTGACAATATACATGTCAGATTTTGTTAATGTTTGTTGATGTATGTTTTTATGTGTAGGTGGCTTTTTCAATGTTTTTCTTGTCAATATATGTTCTTAAATATTATATTCCATTGCATTTGAAATTGTATTTATTCGAAATTGCTTAAGTATGTTTACAAAGAGTTTTGTCAATAAATGCTTCTGTTTGTTATGTTGATTTGTATTAGTGATTAAGTCTATTATAAACTTGAAGGTATGTATTTTATATAGATTTGGTGAAGTCTTATCTTTTTATTGTATCATTTTTTAATGTTTATTTATTATATTCAATTTTACTTATAATTTGATATTTCTAATTTTTGCTTACTTTTAAAAATGTATTTAGTTAAGATATATTTTTATATTTCTATAATTGTTAAAATCTATAAATTTAATTGAAAGTCACAATATAAATATTAATATTTTTTTTTCTAAGTAAAACTGATCTATTAATAAAAACATAATGTACAAAGAGGCACTGGCCTTTGCGGTACTAGGTCAGCTATATAACCATTTTAAACAGCAAGTCTTGATATCGGAACTACCCCAGTTGGGGAAACCAGTCTGAGAACGAGATAAGGAAACTTCATTTTACCCATGTAGGGGCTATAGTTCCAGAATTCAAAATTTTTAACCAAAATTAACATTGTGTCAATACTATAAAATTCAAAAAGGCAGCGACAGTAAAACCCACAGTATAGTTCAAAATTAACCACAGTAAAACAACTCAAGAGAACCAAAACTCAGAAACCGAGCTGGACGCGAGACTCAATATTGACTATAGTGAAACTAAAATAAACAAAACCGAACTCAAAACCCAACACATGACCTGGCATGCAGCAGCTAGGTGGCTTAGTTTGGTGACTTATCTTCCACGATCAAACATCGGCCATATTCTTCTGAACCAGTTTCTGTTGATTGCTTGCCACCTACAATTTCCTCCACTTGAATTCCTTTGTCTTTACGGGTGGTTTCACCTCCCAGAGTCTATTGTCTGCTGTTGGACACATGGTCCATGTCTCTCAGCAGGTGGTTAGAGCTCCGCTCCCCCTGACAGTTGATGAGCGATGGAGGAGCCTGGTTCATTTATGGGCTAAGCTGTAGTTTGGGGCATGAGTTAGTTACCTCTTTGAAGTCCTCCATGATGGTGGCAATGATGGTTGGCCTATCCATGGAGCAGTGAAACCATAATTGAGTTCGCTGGGAAGAAGCAGTGGAAGTGGTGTGCTAGGTGATTCCACCTAAACGCCGAACCTCGTGGCTGCCCAATCTACCTCGACCACTGCGGGAGTATGGGTATCTACCAAGGAGGTGGGAAGTGGAAGAGATTGGGGGTGGGGAGGCAGATGGGAGGTGGAGACAGAAGGGGTAGAGATGAAGGGTGAGTGGTGCCACCCCAACTACCACCTCGCCTGCACCTCATTCTATGGCGTTGGCGCATGGTACTCCAAATAGAAAGTTGCAGTGAGCATTGTGTTTCAGGATCAGGAGGTAGGGCAAGAATGATGAAGGGGATGTTGAGAGGGATAGGCGAATTCAAATCTATGCCAGAGAGAGGGGCCGAGACCTCAAAATGCAGGTTGCAGAGAAAGGATTGAGAAAAATGATGACCATTGCCCAGGTTGACGCAGTAGAGGAGTCTGCAACGTCTTCTCGTAGCAGTGCGAACGCTCAACTCTGGTGCATAGGGGTGGCAAGAGCAACTGAGAGGCTAAATGAGTGATTACAGGGGGCTTGGATCCATATTTCTGAAATTGCAGAGAATTTCTCGGTTTTCACAACTGGTTAATGGCACTGATCGAGGAGCTGGACCTACCTTAATTTCCCATAGGGGAAGGCGTAGGTTGCCATAAGGATCAGCCACCTACTTGTTCGGTAGTCGATGTGCATTAATTGCTCATCTAACACCCGTATCCGGGGAATATAAATATTAATATTATAGTTTACATATCTTTTTTATATTTTTAACCTTATGTTTTTCATATTTTTAATATGTTTTTTTTCTATTTTTTTACATATACCATTCCAAACATTAATAAGTTAATAAAAACATTTACAATAAATTATAAATGTTTTGATAATAAAACATTAAGAGAAAACATAATTAGTAATCATTTTTAATAAATAATACTACTACAACAATAATAATATCATTAATGAAAAATTTTATCATAATTTATTTTAATTTTGATTAGCGTTAATAAATTAATATGTTTTAAAAATATATCCATTAACATGATTAATCATATAACATATTAAATCAATATAATTAAATCATCTAGACATGTTGATATGTTAAAAACATCATATCAACAATGCAAAGTTTTTGGGGCACATAAACTTCCACCATCAAGTGGTTGACCTTGTTAGTAGATATTATAATATTGAAGCAAAGAGAATCTTTTCTAATTGTTAACGCAAATTATCATAACAAATATTTCCCAATAGTATAATTTTATATAGTATAAATTTTATCCATTGTAAAATATAACATTTGAAACAAATGAAAATAAATCATTCACCACATTATTATATAAGGAAATATTAATTTAATCAAACAATTTCATGAAAAATTTGACCCAAGCTTCCCTTAAGAAAGAAAATGTCACGATCCCACCCCTTCTAGTATCTTTACACTTGAAGACAAATTTTACTAATCAATGCCTTATTTTAGTCCTCATCCCTAGCACTACATGGTTTGCTAATTGAATTGGTAAAAGTCATTTTAAGAGAAGAAGATGTATTCGATACATTTCTTATTCATCACTTGATACAATGTGTTTATGATGTTTCAACATACACAATGCAAACATACAAATATCATAATAATTTTCATTTAAAAACTCATCTACCATGTATAATTATTCTTCATATCTAATAAAATATATGTACATATATATAACAAGAATTGTGAAATTTTAATGTGTAGGAACATTTTGTCCAATGTAAAACATATATTTTATAAGTAGTGTAATTTATAAAATGTTACATAAAATATATTAAATTAACTATTTATTGTGTATTAAATTAATAATATGATAAAAGTGAAATACGTAATTATTCTTTATATGTCCAATTAGAAAGGAGAATATAACTAGGTCATTTTGTCCAACATAATTTGTAAAATAGTGCATACACAATGTTAAATTCAGTCAATATAATAAAAAAGAAAGACATAATTATTCTTCACACATCCAATGAAAAAAGAATTGAAATTTTTTCCAGCATGAAATATCACCCTATAAGAAATATAATTTTTTTTTTTGTAAGTTGAGGAGTTGTCATTTTCTATTATCAACGAAACCATTACAGATCTAAGGTGGTCTCAACCCACCCCGCGGGGAAACCGGGTTTATTGACCACCTATAGTTTTTGACTGCTAACCAAAAATAAAAGGTTTTCAATCTGTCTTTCCATGCTTTATACACATTAGCCTTGTAACTGTTACTACTGACATATATCTGCAAGTAAATATGATCATAAACCCTATGCATAGCTAAAACAAAACTAAGATTTGCAATTTCTAACTACATCAGTAAACATGCCTTTCTTCATTGTTCTCCAGCGACCTCTTGCTGCTTCTTCTCCTTTTTTATCACCAAGTCGTTCGCCTCAAGTTGTTGTTGTAGATCTTCCAGCCTCTTTTCTTGCACGAGCATGGTGATTACAATATTCTTCAGCTCTTTCTTCAAGTTTGGAATTCCCTGCGACAATTCAGCCATTTCCACAACTATCTGCTCCATGGCTTTGGCCATGAGTCTTTTCATGACCCAATATAGGTGCAGCGACTGCTTATATAGTGTCGTTCGACCTCGGGTGTACCCTGGATCTGGCATGAGATGCATCCAGTCCTCCATTTCTTCCTCTGACTGTGCCTGGATGGCCTCTTCCTCCCAATGCTCTATTATCCTTCTAATTTTTGGGTTGGTCCTCTCATTGTATTCTCTCTCTGCTATTCTAACCCTAGTCTCTATGGTCTGCCTGCCCTGTCTTCCTTCGGCTCCCACTACGGTCTCCCCATCTTCCTCAGTGCCTTCACGACAACGGCAGCCCCGTCTGTTGCGTCCTTCTGCTATTCCTTGTCTTCTCTGGCCACCCCTGCCACGGCGACCTCTCCCTCTCCTCTGTCTGCCTCTTCCTTCCTCGGCTTCCATCCTCGGCCTTCTTTCTTATTCCTCCCGATTTCCTTTCGCATCTTTGTTTCCTGTTCTTTTCGTGTTTCGGTCGCTGTTATTTATTTCCTGCGCAACCTTCTCCGGGTCCTCTGCAATCTCTTCGCTCTCACCCTCAGAGACTTCATAGACAGGAATGTAGCAGTACTCGGGCCTCTCTTCCATTTTTCGTTTTCCCTTCGCGTCCATGTCTCCTCGTCCCTGGTCTCCATCCCCTCCGCTGCTTCTCATCCACCTTCATGCCGCCCCGCTACCCTCTGCTTCCATGCTGTCTCTGCTTCCTTGCTTCAAACTGCGCTTCCCCGCTCTTTATTCTTGGCTCCCAGAGCTTCCCACTCTCCTCGCTGTATAAATCCTCTTAATTTTTCTCTTTCCTGTTTCACTGCGAGCCTTTTATCGCGTTCCACTCCGCCACCTTTCCTTCCTGGTATCTCCCCCCTGCATGCCTTTAAATCTCAAATCCCTGTCCACTCTTTTGGACCCTATCCCCATGCAATCATACCTCGGGCTTGTTTCTGGCAACCTGTCAGCTCCACCGTCGATTGCTTGTACCTGGATGTCCTTTCGTCCTGATCGGGGATCCTTCTCACCGATCCAATTACCTATAAAAATCATGTTTTGAAACTTGCCTGCGGTCACTTGCCTCATCCACCGTCGTTTCTTAATTACGCTCCCTTCCACGTTGCTCAACCCGATCGGGTGTATAAGAAATATAATTTTTAAAATGGTACATACACCATATTTAATTGAGTTTTTCCCTTTTATTAAATTGACTATATAATAAAAACAAAAGGCAATTTTAAATAACAAAGTAATGTTTACACTTAAGGTATTAGGTGCATCTAAGCACGAAAGAGTCCAGTGTGAGACAATTCTATTAATAGAATCCCATTAGTGGGAAAATTCTTATTCCATTCAACTTTAGAGTTGACTCCATCCTAGGCTTCGCCTGCCTCATAAAATAAAAGATAATTCATTCAAATAATTTAATTTAACTTTCATATAGTTGTTTCTCAGGTCCTTCCAATAATTATGCAACATCAAAAAAAGTAACATTTATCAAATATTTTGCAATTTGAATAACAATATCAAAAATACATATATGCATGGTTATAATACATGCACTTTACCCTTAACATGAAAATGAAAATGATCTCAAGTGAAAATTGCATACAACATGACACTTCAAAAGATTAATTTTCCCATGCTCATACCAAAAATAATTTTCTTGCCCTTGGGGTGACTCTAAAACCATGTAAAGAAAGTTACATATTTGATTTGAAACCTTGTGATCCTTATAGTTGTTGTATAGTATTTGTATAGTCATATTTCTAACTTACATAATTGCAATCTTTCTATCAAAAGGGGAGATATATATATTGAGCGGGATTCATGGTTAAGAAATGTGCTTCCTCATATCAGACCACATGTTTAAATATAGAGGGGGAGATGTCCACCATATATTTTAGCAATCAAATAGGTCGAGGAGGATAGGTCTTTTGTCACACAAAAAGGTGATATCATACATCAATTTGGTGCTTATGCTTGACTATGACCTTCAAATTATATTATTGTTATTATTATTTATCTAACCTCTCCAAAAAAGACATTGTCACATTTTGTATTATTATTAATGTCAATAAGGAATATTTTCATTAACGTCTATAAATATGTGTTTCACAGTGTAATTATTTAGCTTAAAATATTGAATTTCCATACTTAAATATCAGAGTAGTATAATTATTCAAGGAAAGATTGAAATTATTATATATAAATATATGAATTACTATGATGGATGTCATCCACAATAGTGTGGTGAAGCATCCCATAGTTTTCCACACAAGGTTGCATATATTTCGTTAATGCTATGAGAAATCATGCAAAATCCAGTGATGCTTGGCATGACCATAACTTGGTTAAGCTACCACCGTAGACATGCGTACATAGGCGGATTGGAGCAGTGAATGGGAAATTAAATTTAATAGAAAAGGTAGATACATTACGTTGAAATTTTAATCATGTGTTTCTTGTATTGAATTATGAATTTGAATTTGTATGCACAATGTAGATTTTAATTTGCATATTGTGTGTATGTGTGTGTGTGTGTTTTAAAGCTACATAAGCATACTTGAGTGTTTTCTTGTGTTGACTTGAAATTGTATCATGTGCAATTACTTATTTGAAATTGTATGTTGTGTGTTTAGTCGAATTTGTATATTGTGTGTTTGTTTGAACTTGTACTCTGTATGTTCCTTTATTTGAAATTGCATATTTATGTGTGAGTCATTGTGTGAATGTTTATTTATGAATATTTGTATTGTATGTGGCTTATAATTGTAATTATGTGTTTGTTGTATTGTATTGTGATTGTAATTAATTTCATACCACAAATTTCAATTTGTATATGAAATGTATGTTTTACTTTGTATAATGTGTGTTTTCTTATTTAATGTTGCATTTTCATATTTGACTATTTTTTTTTGTATTGAATTGAAATTGTATGATGTGTGTTTCCTTATTTGTAATTATACATTATGTGTTTTTCTGTTTGAATTTGTATTTTGTGTTTCATATTTAAAAATTTAAAATTCTATGTTTGCTTATTTAAATTTGTATTTTGTGTCTTCCTTGAAATTGCATATACATGTGTGAATTTGTTTTCTCAATGTTTGTTGATGTATGTTTGTATGTGCAGGCGGTTTTTTCAATGTTTTTTTGTTAATGTAGGAGTTTAAATTTTATATTCCATTGCATTTATTTGAAATTGCTTAATTATGTTTACAAAGTGTTTTGTCAATAAATGCTTCTGTTTGTTATGTTGATTTGTATTAGTGACGAATTCTATTATAAGCTTGAATATATGTATTTTATATAGATTTGGTTAAGTCTTATGGTTTTAATATATTATGTTTTAATGTTTATTTATTATATCGAATTTTACTATAATTTGAGAATTTCACCTCGTCCCACGATAGAGTAGTTTTTCCCTGCAGTTGGTAAATAGTGAGGCATGCCTTTAAATAACTCTCATAGTCGTATACTTGGAAATGCTTAATCATGTTCAGCAACCATGGCTTTGCACCCTCCTCTCTTGCTCCATCAAAAGTATGGGGTTTGATCTTCCTAAACTCCTCTTGTAACTCCATTTTCTTCTTTCCCCTACATGCTTTTTGGGCGCTACGATCTGACTCTTCTCCACTTCCAGATTTTTCAGATTCTATCCCATTATTTTTTCTCTTTAATCCTTCTATATATACACTTTTGTGGTTGGATTTCTCAGTCTAGTCTCTAATTAGATTTACCTGCTCCTCACTCGTTTTCAAAAACTGCTCATTGTTATTCCAATGTTGTAGTATTTCCTATTGCAGATTCCTTACTATATCCACAAGGTGGGAAGGAAATGTAGTTCTACCTTCCACCAGTTCCACACACAAATCTTCCCCACCAACAATAGCTAGAGGAGAGTTCTCCATTATTGCACAATACTCAGCTTCCTATGAAACATACCAACTAATATCAGAAATTTTCATTTACTACTAGTCATGTGCATTTAGTAACTAGTGGTGGTGCCTTTTCTCAAGCCCAGTACAGTAAGTGCAGTAACTTGGGCTCTAATACCATTTTTCAGATACCAACCTAAAATAACCTTCATCCTTTCATATTCACAACTTTTTTTTCTTTCATGTTATATAAGATATGAAATAAACTATTTAGGATGCATCACCTATATGATCTCATATGTACTACTTTATACATGTTCTATATTATTCTTAATCCTATCTTGATGTATCTCTCTATTGCATTTGTTTAATATTAAATACTTAGATTAATCTTGGTGTGAATAAAGATTGAGTTTATTAATTTAGTGGATATTTTTAATGGCAATTTTCCAACTATTGTTGAAGTATATTTGTAACCCATACTCTTTAGCATGGATCCTACCAACCTTAGATGGTTACCATATTATTTCTTAATGGTTTGATCACTCAATTGTTTTCTAACATTCACTAGGCCCCTTCATAATTTACATTGGCCCGAATGTTAATCTTGTTGCTAATGGGCACATAGTTACTCTGGTTTTCGGTTCAAATCACCTATTTTATGGTGTTAAGACATTGTTGTTAATACTTCCATGCATGTACTAAATTTTGGCAAGTTGACACAACCTTCCACTGTACCCTCCACCACTTACTTGCTTACTCCATGCATCCTAATTCACATGAACATACCCGACAACACTTGGCCTTCAACCTTGTCCAACTGATGCGACCTCGACGACTCAGATCCTTGGTGTCACGCCCCCAATTCTTTTTTTGTTAAATTGGTCGGGTGCGTCAACGCCTAAGTAGTTAACATCTTTCATTGTTAGCTTACTTTACGAGCTACACCTTCAACATTCATTATAAACATGAATAACATCATAATGTGCGGAAACCATTATTATAAGAACATGATAAAATAGCAGCTTGAACACAATCATATGCAAGAGAACTTCTTTTATTATATATATGAAGATTTTGTACAATGGCTAGGAGCTAGGCTCCACCGGCGTTTTACCTGGATTGGGCGCACACTTGTGCAAGAGCGCACGGTGGTCTCACCTCAACCTCAAACCAAAATACAACATATAAACCAAGACAAGTTTTCCTTTGCCCAAGAGGGTGGGCGCGTCCGTGCACAACCCACACCAACCGCAGTCCAAAACTCGTGTCCCACCTTGGTGGGCAGGCGCCTTAAAACACCTTCCACCCACGCCCTCGATTTCGTGCACAAGTCCGTGTAGACCGCCTAGCAGGTGAGCGCATAGCCTGCACCTTGCTGCAACTCTATCTCCCTTGCTTGCAATTTTCCTTTACCGAAGAGCGACTTTCTTGGTGATCATTTGCCATGCCTCATCTCTATGTTTATACCTCGTCGTGTGTGGAGGTCATGCCTCTAGCCGACCCTTCGTTCATAATGCCAACCGTGCACACCATCAAACAATGCGATGTTGTATGCAGGTCGGCCCGCCCATGGTGCGGGTCCACCCCCCAACTCGCTCCATATTCACTTTCGTCCTTGGTCGGCTAGCTCGGCAAGTCCTCCAACTCACCATATAAACCTACAAATGCCCATTCATCCATGCATATGCCACGCCTTGATCGCTCGTGGTTCTTCTTTCATGCCTTAGTCACATTCTGAAGTAGGTGGAGCGCATGCTGGGTCGCTCAACAACCGCAGGGCATTACATCCTCCCCCACTCAAAATCATTATCGCCCTCGACAATTCCGACTACCTCAATATCCTCTGTTCATACTTCACAATCTTCTTCTTCCATATCCAAAGTGAGTCCTCCGATTCCCAGCTCTCTTCCTCCGATGCATTCTTCCATCTGAAAAGATACTCCCATTTCATGTGGCAACCAATCCCTATAGTTCTGAAGCTCAAAATCTTATCCAACTCCAGTCCTGCCTTGTCCACAATCCCGGCTGGTCCTCTCGACGGTTCAGCTCTCTCTGGATGATCAGCATCAAGTCTGTATCTCTTCAACTAACTAATGTGAAAAACTAGATGCTTCATGTGCATATGGTGTGAAAGCTCCAGCTCATAACCAACTTCCCCCACTCTCTTCTTCACTCGAAATGGTCCCTCATACTTCCGTGTTAGTTTGCTCGTAGTCCCCTTGGTTGGCTGAAACTACTCCCCGGTAATCCTAAGAAACACCATATCTCCCACACTAAAGTGCGCATCCCGTCTTCCTCGATCAGCATATTTCTTCATTCTCCTTGCAGCATCGTGCAAGCGCAACTGTGCCAACTCCAAAAAACCTCTTGTCACTACGGTATGTGGTGCAACCGGCATCTGCCCATTCACCAACTTAAATGGACTATACCCCATGCAGAACTCTTTTGAATATTGTAGCTGAACTGAGCAATATCCAAGAGTTCAGGCCAATTCTTCTGATCAGCCATCACATAATGTCTCAAATAGTCCTCCAACAATGCGTTGAACCTCTCGATCTATCCATCTGTCTACAGATGGTAACCAGAACTCATCAACAACTCAGTCCCGACTAACTTGAACAATGTGGTCCAAAATTTGCCTGTAAAACATGGATCTCTATCCGACACAATGCTCAATGGCATCCCCCAATACTTCACTATGTTCTTAAAGAACAACTCCGTAGTCCGCTTGGCTCCACAAGGCATCTTTGTAGGAACAAAGACAACATACTTGGAAAAATGATCAACCACGACCATGATCCCATTATACCCCTGAACCTGTGGTAACTGAGTGATGAAGTCCATTGAGACACTCATCCATGGCCTCTCAGGAATCGGTAAAGACTGCAACAGTCCTCCTTTCCTTTGAGTATCTGATTTGTCCTGCTGACAAATGATGCACGTATGTACGTACTCCTCCACATCCTCTCACATCTTCTCCCAAAAGAATCCTCTCTCCAACAATGCCAAAGAACGACGCTGCCCTAGGTGGCCAGCCCACGATGAGTCGTGGCACTCCTTCAAAAGATTCCTCCTGAGTCTAGATGACTTTGGAACATAGAGTCGGTTCCCAAAGAAAAAGAACCTGTCCCGCAGAAAGAACTTTCGTGTCTTCCCCTCCTTTATCTGCTTCACTATATTCTATGCCAAAGTATCGGTTTCAACACTTTCCTTGAGCTTATTCTGCATCTCTTCTGACATCTGAATTCGGCT
>APFE031709354.1:8695-18736 GCA_000404065.3 Pinus taeda
ATAGTTTATCCTTTTCTTCTAATTTACCTTTCAAGATATTTACCTCAACTTGATGTTGCTCTTCCTTTTCAAGATACTACTTCTTCACATTTTCTCCAGCATTTCTTTCTTCTTCGAACTGACATCTCAGATTGAGAATCTCCTTTTCTTGTTCTTCATTCACATCCTGCTGCATTTGATGAACTCTGGAGGCACATTCCAGCTGTGATTCCTGTTTTTCAATAGCTTGGAGTAGATCTTTATTCTGCTTCTTCGATTCTTCAAGATCTTCTTTTAGCGAGTGGATCATGGCTTCAAGACTTTCATAGTAACTGGATCTATCTCTGATTTTCTTGATGGTTGTGCTTCTTTCATTGACTTCATCTCTTAGTGATGTTGCTTCATACTGCAACTTTTGATATTTGTCCTTGAATAACTTCCTTACCTTGTTTCCTTCCTCTAGTTGGGCTTTTAGCAACTTTTGATATTTGACCTTGAATAATTCTCTTACCTTGTTTCCTTCTTCTAGTTGGGATTTTAGTTTGGTAGCTTCTTCTTTGAAGTCACATTCCCTTTTGTTCAATAGATCTTGTTGATCTCTGATTTTGTCTGAAAGCCTTTTAAATTCTGCCTCTATTTGATAGCTTTCTTGTTCACCCAGAAGAGCAAATTCAGTTGTTTCACTATCACTTTCATCTTTTCCAAATGGATAGATAGCTGGAACATCAGAGGATAGCAAATTCATACCTGATAGTTCATCTTCATTCTGAAATGATTTTGAATATGATTCTGAATCTGAAGAGCTTCTTACACCTAATCCCCAATCGATTCTCCCACTGTCATAGTTCTTCTGAGATGACTTATTCTGCTTATATGTTTTCTTCTTAGGCTTCTTTCCCATTGTTCCAAGGATATCCTTCAAACGATCAAGCTTCTACAAAAGAACCTGCTCTGATACCAATTGCTGGAAATAATACTGAGAGGGGGGGTGAATCAGTATTATCACATCAATAAAACTTTTTCATTTCCATATTCAGATTCATATATGCCACTTCCACAACTTCTTATGATTCAGTTAGTTGATCCTTAATGAGTGCATTAGAACATTATCAACCATATTAACAGTAAACAGGTGCAATAAGAGAGAACAGGTCATCACACATAAGCCACACACATGAACACTAATACGCAGGCTTCTACCTGCAGAGAGCTACAACCCTCTCTCATTCTCTAGTCTCTCCTGGAAGGGAGCTACAACCCCCATAGTTCTTGTACTACCTAAGATACTAGTACATAGGCTTTGGCCTACAATTTTCTCTCCTCCAGGTACCACGTTTCATACATTTTCAGACTGGATACTCCTGAAGCACAACCCATAATTTGAAAGGCCACGTTTCATCCAATTTTCATACTGGAGCGATTAATATCTTCGAAGCACATAATCAATCAATCTTCTGAATCACCCAAACAACAGATCAATACATATACAAGGATAATATATGTGTTAGCACCCAAATCTAGTCCATCAGATCACATAAAGATGAGTCATTATGATCCTGATCCAATATTAATTCTCATCCATCAATACTGAAGCTAAACACAATCAACCAAACAGGATATGTAGAATACTGACACCTTTAAACTGTCATCAGAACCCATCAACAACCAGAACCACTTGTGACTTCAAATATCATAGCTCAAATTGTATACGCTACTAAAATGAACCAAACCTGCATATATACGTGCTTACACCAAATCCAACCCACGTACAGATCTATAAATATTAAAACATGACTTGTAGCGGTTTCAAACTTAAGTTATACTCAGATCAGATCATTACAAGTGTCAGTATACAGATCTAGAATAAGCATAATCAAAATATATAGAGATAGTTCACTTCAAACCATTTGATCCCGATCTATCCATAGATCTTGTTTTCCATCAACCGGTGAGATCCCTCTTTAGCTCAGATCCCGACCTGCACCATAACCCAATCACAGTATTCCAAATCTAGCACTTTATCAAATATTCAATAATTCAGATGATGGTTTGCCAAATGATCTCCTTCCTCTTTTATAGTCTAGGCCTTTCACAATACCACGGTCCAAAACCATAATAACACAATACCATGAACCCGATACTTGGGATCAACACTTTTCGATGCAATACCATGGACCAAAACCATAGGATCAAAAACTGTCGGACTAATACCATGAACCAACCATGAAAGTGCGTGAACTTTTATCCACATGAAATAAACTTTTCTCTGCATAAAATTCCGTGAACTTTTCTCTACATGAAATAAACTTTTCTCTGCATAAAATTTCGTGAACTTTTCTCTACATGAAATAAATTTTTCTCTGCATAAAATTCCATGAACTTTTCTCTACATAAAATAAACGTTTCTCTGCATAAAATTCCGTGAACGTTTCTCTACATGAAATAAACTTTTCTCTGCATAAAATTTCGTGAACTTTTCTCTACATGAAATAAACGTTTCTCTGCATAAAAGTCTGTGAACTTGAAAATAACTTTGCTACACTATAATTTATCATCTGAGTGATTTTCCATCAAGGACAACACTTGTCTCTTCTAAAGTCAATCAAAATGAATAAATAAAATCATATGGTGAAGGAAATCAAGAAGGCACATTGGTACCCAGTCTAATTGGCCTAGAAGTAGATGGAAATTCAATTCTAATAGTGCAAACGAAACATTATCCATTGGGAAGAAGACGAGAGGTTACAAGGTAACTCATGTATTGAATGATTCAAACTCAGATAAGGAAAATATGATGACAGTTAAGTTAAAGTAGCTTGCATTTGTTAATGCTACTCCTAATATAGGAGGCTGATAGAAAGTGGAAAAGAAGAATTGGAAGAGAAGGGTAAATAATTATTTTTTCTTATTCCAAATGTTTTTTTTTACATCATTATGTTACTGGGTTTTATGTTGCTATTTTTATGGGCACCCGTTTTACTTGTATGTTTTGAATGCTCTTGGAGCATATACAACATGTAATTTTATTTTTTAATAAAATTAGGAATTTTTCCATGGGGAAAAAATTATATATGAATATTTACTTGTTGATTTTTAACATACATTACTTAAAAATGACATAATTCTCACTAAATTATAAGATTGTAAGTTTATCACAAAACAACGGTAATAGAAAAAGAAGTGTCCAAGCGCTTCTTAATGGTAGGGGAAAACTTACGTAAAATATTATAGCCTACATTTTTCAATGTTACCTAAATTAATAGTTGTTAATATGCAAATGGAATGCTAAAGTATCTCTTTGCAAAGAATAATAAATTGGGATGTCAAGTGAATAAAATAATTTCTTTCTTAAGTACATGGACTTGCATAAATTTTGGTGGGTAGTAAATGTATTTATTTACATCTTATTCCTATCATTTTTTTATGCAAATATTTGCTTAAATTATGGTGGGAAGTAACTAATAGTAAGTATGTTATTTAATTCTTTCAAAACTTGAAAATAAAAAACACTACAAAAATATCTAAAAATAATGCATGATTATTGTAACCATATCCATAAATTATGGCATAAAATATTTAAGGCAATTATCCAAATGGAATTATCTTGTGCAAAGGCATAAATAAGACCTTCTAATTATGGTCCAATAAAATGCTTAAAAATCATTGTTTTTAATGATATTGAAAAATAAATATTTATTATCCCTATGGGGGTGGAGGGTCATCAAGAAAGTGTGATGAGGGGGTGAACCAACCACCCCACTAACCTCCCGTGCATTGAATATTGGGGTGTCTTGGAAGTCTTCCCCCATGCATTCACTTGTGCACCTTTACTTTATTTATTATAACATGGGGCAGGTTTTTAAGGCTTCAAATCACATATTTCAATTGCGAATGAGGAAACTTGCTATCACATCGAATATGATATTGCTTTGTTTTAGTAGATGACATGTAAATTCTCTTTCTGGGTTAGGCATGGTCTGTTACAGTAAGGAAACTACCATATTTTCTATTCATCCTTGCTACATTCTTGATCATATTATGTTATCATGCAACTTGGTGGTGGAGTTAATAATTTAATTGGGGGTAATGTGTTATGCTAGTCCTATCATTTTCTTGGTTGTTCTATAGAGCGCTTACCTTGTCATCAGCTTGACATGAAAGCAACTGATTCGGTAGACTAGTCTTACTTTTGGGGTCTAATTTCGGGAATGTATCTCCTCTCATGGGTAATTATCTTCCCTAGTCTCTATTTGGTGTGTTTTTTGGTGTTTAGATTCGATTAGTTTTAGGGCCATCTGCCTATGGAGGTTAGGCTATGTAAGATATTGATTTTCTTGTTCCTGGTATTGGTGAAATTGAGTACCTGAGAATCTTTATTTTATAAGGCTCTGAGTCTATTCTAACATTTTTTGGGTTTGTAAATCTGGTATGAAGTAGTGTGCTTTACTGGTGGATGTGTTTGTGTTGGCCCATGACATTGTGTTCAAGAGTCATTTATATACAATTCCAATTACCATTTATATTTTACTTATCTGTCGACTTGCAAGTCCTCAGTATTTACTAAGAGAACCATAAGGTAGTGGATAAGAAGGGGGGAAAGAGAGAAAGGAGGGGGAAGAATGAGAAAGAAGAATACAAATATTTCCAACAACAACTTATGATTTTCGATGCTAACAAATACATGAATTCAATAATTCATCACATACCTTGATCATCAATCCATAGTTAAGTTTGAAGGCTTTGACATCCCCTTGTATCCTATTCATTCATTGATGTTTTTATTTTCTCCTACCATGCTTCATACAAAATACAGGTTAGTTCTAAGGCTGACGCTTACTGCATGGAAAAAATATTTAGCTATTCTATTAATATCTAAATGACTAGAATCAAACATGAAACAAGTAAATTTGCAATTATATGAATTTCAAACCAATGCAAGAATGAAAATACACCTTCGGTAACTCCCCAAAAATTGAAAAAAAAATATGGGTGGTTTTGT
The DNA here is from genome assembly GCA_000404065.3 of Pinus taeda. Taxonomy (NCBI): domain Eukaryota; kingdom Viridiplantae; phylum Streptophyta; class Pinopsida; order Pinales; family Pinaceae; genus Pinus; species Pinus taeda. The sequence goes on from APFE031709354.1 coordinate 13,674, forward strand.
CACCTTCCTAATTACCTCTAAAGAACAACCAAAATATTATGCATTTAATTTCTAACCTAGGGTTTATATGGAACATGTAAGTCGTGCATTGTATATGTAGGCTACACTTTCTAGTTCCATTAGTTTGTGTTATGGTTTTAGTATAAATAATAACTTTTGTGGAGTGAGCATGAACAATTTACAAGGTTGTTAAGATTATACAAATTCATAAGTGACTAAAGATACTTTCAAGAAAGTAAACATACCTATATAAAATAAAACTCAATCATTTTTAAGGGAAACAAACACGTTGTAAAAGAAACACACATCATTGAAATAGAAGAAACACACTTGTGAAAAGGAATAGGTCACATGAGTCAATTCTCACCCTCAACCAACCACATATTATGTCACTTAATCCTTGCCAATTTTTTTATTGTTCCTACTCAAACTAACAAATGCAATCATTTTAGTTAATTTCACTAATTCAAGAAACACAAGGGAATGCAAATCTAGTCCAAAATGCAAGCAATTCAAAGTAGAAATAAACATGAATAATCAAATGCATAAATAAATTAATAAAAAATACAACCATCATCAATACTTAATTCTATAAATATAAGTAATAACACAAATAGAAATTAATTACATAAATAAGTAAAATAACCATTGTATTGTTACGTCCCTATAATACTAGTGTAACCCCTTATTGTTATTAGTCCAACCCCCTTATTTTATTATTCTGCCCATATGGTTCCCATGTTGTTATTATTATGCTCCATAGAAGCACACTATTGTTATTGTTGGGCCCATAGAATATTATTGTTATGTAGGCTCTGATTCTATTGAGACTCCTTAGATTCCTATATATAGAAAGGAGGTCTTGTCATTTGTATCATCAAATAATTATTCATTTGTGTAACGTAAAGGAGGTTTCCCCCTCGCAGAGAATGATTTTGAAGTCGTTGATTTATCTTTTCTATCTTTCTATGAGCTCGTTTCATAAAATTTTGTATCAAAGCTTTGGATTCTCTGGTTTTGTTCCTCCAAATAGGTCATCTGTCATTTTCTTTATAACTTTTTCTCTACAAAGTTTCAGAAGTTGAAAAACCTAGTTGAGCCGAAATCCTTCCGAACCTTGATTCCAAGTTTTAGATCATACAATTTTTTCTTCGGATATAGGATCTGAGGAAGTTAGGGTTTTGCAAGCTCCATAATTCCATCTCAAATAGGTCATTGTGGTATTTTCACTATAATATTTTTCTACGAAGGTTGAGAATCTAAAAGTAAAACCCATTTGAGTTGAAATATTGATGAAGCTTGGGCCTAACTTTCAAATCTTGTTGCGCTATATTTTCGGGATATGGTCCAAGACATTTAGGGTTCTTGCAGGCTCCTGAATTACATCCCAAACAAGTCACCTTGGGAAAGTCATTGTAACATTCTCTCTGAGCATCAGATTGAAATTTCATAATAAGTTATAGAAAGAGGACAGACTGTACTTTTCTTTATATCATTTTTAGGTCCGAAGGTTGAAACAGTGACATGTGGCACTTTATACAACTTCGCTCTACTGAAAAACTATATAATCCGGTCATATTGGAGGATTGGGTATAACTCTTTCTTGGAGAATCCAATTTCTATCAGACTGGTGGCATTGGAAAGAGGACACAAAGGACTACTGTAGGTCTTAATTTCATATCTTTGATATCCAAAATTTCAAATATACAAGAGATTCAAGATCGAGATCCTAAAACCAAGAAAAATAATGACTCGAACCAAGAAAATAGAAACACTTAGTAAGAAAAATTGAACAGATGATTTGAAGAATGTGATCGAACATATGATCAATAAGATAAATTGTATAAAATAAAAATTAAATGAAAACATGTAATATTTGAAGAAATACATGGAAGGTTTGAAGGAAGGTTGCACAAACTCACTACAAGAATGCTTCCTGGTGGTGAAAAGGTAGTAGAGGAAACACATGATGAGAACAAAAGAAATGCTAATCATGATTTCATAGACTTTAATTTTGAATTGAAAACTGATGAGCCTCATAAATGGGTAGTTATATGGGCTCATTTTACCTCCTAAACTAATCAAATCAACCATTCTCTTAGCTTATTGTATGATTTTTTGATTATATTTATGCTTATAGAGTGAGTTGAATTAGTTGTGATGCCATGTGGTCTAACATGTATTTAATGCAGATTATTGATGGATTTCGAGGTCAAAGCCAAGGATCCAGTTGTCAAATGGCAGCAATAACTCAAAGTAGATAGAGGAGAGGACTTATAGGATGGAATCCCCCTCATTTATTACTCCTCACTTTTAATTCCCCTTCATTTACCTCAGAGTACAAACAGCCGAATCATGCACTAGAAGGCAGTCGAGAAAGTGGAGGATGATTGAGAGTTATCTCAAGTTTTGGGAGCCAAGCCTCCCTAATTTTAAGGAAGTTACTGGTAGCTTTAGATGTATAAGTAGAGAGGCCTAGGGCCTCACTAGGGTAAGATTTTTGCTTATTTAAAATCTTCTCAAATTTCCAGCTTATTATTTTGTGACAGTGTCATGTAAGCTTGCTATTTTTTTGATAATGAAGATGGAATCCTTTTCAAGCTAGCACTAAGTTACCTCAGAGGGCTGAATCTCTTGGTTTAGGGACCAATCCAAGTAACCAAGCTTCTCTTTACCCATATTTGTATGCTTATTTAAGTTTGTCGATTAATTTTCTGCTAGATGTATTTCTTTCATGGTTAAAAATAGGTTGCTATTGATGATTTAGTGGTTTGCTTCCATTTGTGCTTTCTAAAGTAGGTTGAGCAATGATTAGAAAAGATTCAAAAGGCTAGAAATAGTTCCTTGGCCTCTCTTCCTCCCTCTGGGACCATCATTTGAGGCAAAGACCCTCTTGTTGCCCCAAAAACACAAATTTTCCTCAATCATAGGACTTCTAGTGTTTGGAGCTTTTGAATAGGTTAATAGTCAAGTTTTGTTTTGCTTCAGAACTTCCTTGTCATGTTCACTTCTTGATTTTCAATAGTCCTCTTTTATGCTTTCCTTTCTCGCAGCATTTCTCAGCATTTCCTTTCATAGGTCATAGTTTAGATCATTTTAATACAAAACTTTATTTTTCCTAAATGCACTCATTTCATTGTTTGCTTGATCTTCCTGGTTAACTATTAGTTCCTTTGTAGTAGATCTCTTCCAACAGTAGGATAGCTTATCAACAATCACACCCTCCATATGATCCATGCCCTAAAGTTCTCCCAAGCCTCGCCTTAATTCTGCCTTAGGTTCCTACATTTTTCATAGAACTCCTTCCTCTATCCTTGAGCAAACCCAGTCATCTTTCTCTCTCCTAGTTGTTCGTGGTAGAACTTAGACACCCCAACACCTCATCCTGACCTTCATCGACATTTTCTACCCACTCTCACACCAAAAAATAGCAGAAATTTCTCTCGGGCTCCTCCTGTAGGCCTCCTATAGTTTCTCTGTTTTCCTCTTGTAGTTTCCCTGTGCCCTCCTATAGTTTTCCCTGTAGGCATTCTTTTGAAGAAAAATTGTGGCAAAAGCCTCCAGAAGGCCACCTAAAACCTCCTAGGACCCATTCACACCATCTTACATCCTCCCAAACTCCAAAACCGCCCTTTAACACCACCTATTCAATCCTACACTCACACACAATAAATTACATGCTTGTCAAATTCACATAAAAATCCAAAAAAATGTTTTTTGCTCATTTACTTCCAAAAATAGCATGGTTAGATGTTTTCTTTATTGAGTAGGTAATGGCATTGCTTTCATGGTTTTAATAGTGTTTTTGCAAAAGTAGAATTAGCTTGTTAATTAGGGTTTACTAGGTCTTACTTTACATTCCAGTCTTTTTCCTTTTTACAATTAGAATAGCCTCTATAGAGTAATCTTTATTTCATTCATCACACATAGAGCTTCTTTTGAGATATATAGAATTTGGCTTGAGCTCCTAGTGATCTTGCACCGGCTGACCAAGTGAAAACATGTAATAAGAACTAGTACTTGTGCATACAGCACTGACGCTCTCAAGTTTGTTATGAACTACCGCATTGATAAAAGTAATGTTGGTAGCCCAGGAGTTGCAACATTTTTGCTGCAACAATGGCGCTCACCTTTTTTGGTGTCATTTCCGAGGAAGCCTTAGAGTATCCTGTGATTATTGCTTTCTTCTATTGCCTATTGCAACATTCTACTAATAGTTTATTTCAGCAAAAGTAGAGTAGTCATTTCTTTTCTTTCAAGTTCTGCATTTCTTTGTTTTCCATTCCAATTCTGCAAATTTAATTTTAGCTAAAGTAGACTATTCATTTCCTTTCTTTCCATTCCACATTTCCTTGCTTTCCTTTTCAATTCAACAAATTTCCATTCAGCAAGTTCATTTTAGCTAGTTGCAAATTGTTTTGTTCAATAAATTTCAGTTTTTGCAGGTACTATCAATGTTGGGGAAAAAGAAACAAAAACCAACCAAAAATATTTCCTTTCATGCCTCATAGGAATAGAGATAACTCAAGAAAGTTTTTGCCTGACAGCCCCATTGCTTCACATAGCCAACCTTCTCTCTTCTTCAGTGGTTGCGATCAAGAAGAACCCTTAGGTGAACAACCAGACATATTTGAAGAACCTATAGGGGAAGAGGAAGAAGAAAAAATTCCTCTAGAGCCCATGGCTGAAAACAGAAATGCTAGGGGGAATGGAGAGAGAATAGAGGGTACCTTTCCCATTTGAGAGACCAATGGGGACACCAAAATGAAAAATATAAGTCCTTCGGCCCTACCTCACTTCCATGGCCTGACTTCAGAAGATCCTGACACCTTGTTTGAGTTCAATGTCATTTGTCGAACTTATGACTATGCAGAAGAAGAGAAAATGTTGAAACTATTCCCTTATACTCTCAAGGACGAACCATTGTGCTGGTTCATGGGGTTACATGGAAATAGCATCATAACTTGGGCGTAGATGCAGCAAGCCTTTAACAAAAAATATCGAGACTATTGTAGGCCAAAAGATACTAAAGAAGAATTTTTCCGAATGACCATGGGAAGTGA
>APFE031709360.1:8065-20604 GCA_000404065.3 Pinus taeda
TCTCAAGTTTTCAAAACTTCAAAGTATTTCAAATGGACGTGAAATCAGCCTTTCTGAATGGAGACTTGGAAGAATAAGTATACATTGAACAGCCAGATGGGTTCATTCTTGGAAATGATCAAATCTTGTATGCAGATTGAAAAAGGCTCTCTATGGGCTCAAACAAGCTCCAAGGGCTTGGTACTATCGTTTGGATAAATATCTTCAGCAACAAGGTTTTTCCAAAGGATCAGCAGATAGCAATCTTTATATAAAAGTTGAAAATGACAAATTGCTAATACTTGTTGTGTATGTAGATGACATTATTTTTGGCAGCAATGAAGAAGAGATGAGTCAAAGCTTTGCCTTGGTCATGCAGAAAGAATTTGAAATTTCCTTGCTGGGAGAACTGACATATTTCCTTGGTTTGCAAATCCAACAAAAGGAAGGAGGAATCTTTTTATCTCAAACCAAGTATCTCAAACAGATCTTGAAGAAATATGGCATGGAAGATGCAAAACCAGTATGTACACCCATGGTCACAGGATGTAGCCTCAGTGCAAATGATGAATCTATAGCAGTACATCAACCAACCTACAGATCTATGATCGGAAGTCTACTTTATTTGACAGGTACCCGACCGGACATCATGCATGCAGTAGGAATAGTTGGTAGATTTCAGGCAAATCCAAAGGAGACTCATCTTCAGGCAGTAAAGAGAATTTTCAAATATCTTCAAGGGACACAAAATTATGGCTTATGGTATCCTAGAGATACAGATATCACACTTATGCCTATACAGATGCAGATTGGGCCGGAAGCGTGGATGACAAGAAGAGCACAAGTGGTGGTGCGTTCTTTATGGGTTCCAGATTAGTATCTTGGTTCAGTAAGAAACAGAGTTCAATTGCGTTGTCTACAGTGGAAGCGGAATATGTTGCTGCTGCATCTTGCTGCACTCAATTCCTTTGGATGATGCAGACCTTGCAGGATTTTCAAATCACTTGTACACCACCTATCTCTATTTTATGCGATAACACAAGTGCAATCAGCATCTCAAAGAATCCCGTCATGCATTCAAAAACCAAGCACATACCAATCAAGTATCATTTTCTCCGGGAACAAGTGCTTGAACAAAAGGTCAAGTTGGAGTATGTTCCTTCTAAGAAACAAGTTGCTGATATTCTCACCAAACCATTGCCCAGGGAGACTTTTGAATACCTCAGGCAAAAGCTGGGGGTTGTTGATGCATCATCTTATTGTTGAGACTCTTCTGATTGTTGGTTGTACGCATGATTCATCTGGGGTATATGCGTACATGTGCTACGTTGCGGCACAGGTTCAGGGGGAGAATATAATGCATTGTTGGCATTATGGAGGATGTACAAAAGGAGATCATGGGAGCTGGTCTGAATATAGCTGCAATATGTCTCTATCTCTTTCTTAGTCATTAATGGTGTTTGGTGGATTATGGTTCTTCTTTGCAGATCTCGTTCATATTCAGGGGGAGCATGTTCTTAGGGGGAGCATAACCCTTTGCCCTTGATGTCAAAGGGGGAGAATGTCGCTGAAGTTTTTGAGGTTGCCATCAAGTCCAAAGGGGGAGATTGTTGGCATTATGTTTCTGGTATGGTTATATTTTACAGATGTTGTACTTGATGGCAACACCCATGGCATGGCTCTCAATATGATGAGAATTAAGAATTACGCAGGAGAAAAGTTCACGGAATTTTATGCAGAGAAAAGTTTATAAAAGTTTAATGTGGAGAAAAGTTCACGGAATTTCATGCAGAGAAAAGTTTATTTCATGTGGTAAAACTTACCTTTGGTCCATGGTAGTTAGTCCTTGGAATTTGAACCTATGGTTTTTGGACCATGGCATCTCGACAGACGTGTTGATCCCTAGTATTGAGTTGATGGTATTGGTTTGTTATGGTTTTGATCCTTAGTATTGAGTTGATGGTATTGGTTTGTTATGGTTTTGGCCCGTGGTATTGGTCCATGATTTGAGGAAGAGCTTGCCTATATAAAGTAAAGGAGATCATTTGGCTTATGTATGCTTTTGGGTTGAATATATTAAGATCTGAAATATTGGGTTATTGTTTCAAAAGCTCGATCTATATGAAAGTGAAGTGGAAAGCGAATCTGTGAAGGGTGACCTCTCAAGCGCTGCAGCTGCGGAAGTGCGGAGGCGCCACAGGAGACGCCGCAGGAGGCGCCCCAGGAGGCGCTGCAGGAGGCGCCGCAGGAGACGCCGCAAGAGACACCACAGGAGGCGCCACAGGAGACACCGCAAAAGGTGTTCTGGGTTTAGTTTTCTGTTATTGTGGATCTGGTTATCTAGGTGACTTACTGGTACTTGATGATCATTTGATATTTATGGATCCAGTTTGAAAATTTATGAAAAGTGGTCCTTGAAAGAAAAGAAGTAGGGGTTGTAGCTCCCTTCCAGGAGAGACTGGAAAACGAGAGAGAGTTGTAGCTCTCTGCAGGTTGCAGCCTGCGTACTGGTAAAGGACTGCACCAGTACAAGACCATTGTAAAAGCAGTTTCTAATTTGAAAGAAGATAGAGACATATTGCAGCAGGTGGTTTTCACCCACATTGGGTTTCCACCTTATATCTGGTGTTCTTTGATGTGACTGTCTGTTTTCCTGTTCATGCTCATTGTTTTATGGTACTGATATGCAAAAATAATTCAAAGTATAAATAAGGAAGAATTGTTAAAAGGACTAGATAATATTGATTCACCCCCCCTCTCAGTATTATTTTCAACAAAGATTCAGATGAAGGGAAAATCTCAAGTCTCCTGAAGATCAATGAAATACATAAGGATATTCTATTCACTGATTGGGACTCACAGGTGAAACAAGCCGAACTAGCAATAGCCAGGGCATCGGGTATTTCAAAAAGCATTGTTAAAACAATAAATCACATATTGCACACCTCCAACCTCATAAAGGAGGGTGATCCAAAAACACTTCCTGATCTTAAAGCATTAGATGAGGATTGGAAGAATAAGAGTCAACTACATAAGGAAACAATTGAGGGGATGTAAAAAATCGACTGGGAAGTAGTATGGCAACTTTTGGTCAAACCACACAATCAAATCATGACCTTGAATTGCTCCTTGGATTCAGTACATAGAATGTTGCCACCTTTACATGATGCTATATTTGCAGGGCAGTTGAGAACACAATTCAGGATGCCACTACAAGTAGGCCATTGTCCAATATTTGTGAGCTAAGAGGAAAAGCTGGCAGCGGTGATTAATCAATGAAGACCTGAGTCATTTTTTAGCAGTATTATTTTTGGAAAGTTGGATACTAGGAACGAGGAGGGTTGTTTAAAACCTCCTCTTAGATATTTTGTCTAAGTTATTTTTAGTTAATTAAGAATAGTATTTAAACCCTTTTCATGCATTTAGAGAAGGGTCCAGAATTTTATTAAGAACATTTACAAAGAATGCGTTATCGTAAGTTTGTAGATGCCTTGATGGAATCATGGAACATGGTCTTTTCAATCAAATTATTTCTGTTGATCACTGTTGATGCACTATTATATTCTTTGTGAGGCTTATTAGCAGAAGATTGATTATGGCCTATTGTCACTAGTCAAAATGAACAGAATGGTACACATCTAGTACTATTATCATGTTTGCTAAATCCTTGTTCTAGTATTAGTGATAAGTTTATCTTTCATGAATTATGTATGAAATTTGTCATATTTGTTTGAAGTATTAGTTGCACTATTGTACGATATCAAGATAGAGAATGTTTTGTTTTATATATGATCATTAGAATATGCGATATGTTTTTCACAATTCTTTTGATTAACTATTTTCTCAAAGGAATCATCTTACAATATATTAACTCTATATAGTCTGCGATTGATCTATATCATCACAGATTACATAGACATATTTTTATCTCACATAAAACCAACAATACCCCGTGTTAGATTAAAATAGATTTAATTCAAAGCTTTGCATCTTATAATAAAGCCATGTTAATTTTTAGTTATGCTTTTGCGAATCATCAGAAAAATCCCACAAATCATATAAGCCCAAAACACTAGGAAACTAGTCCCATCATATCAAGTCGGAGCCACTATCCCAAATGAAAAAGGAGTTGCTCTAAGGTCCAGACCGGGTGGTTATCCCCCTTTGTTGTTGCCACAGATTTCTGAGGCCTCAACACCCTATTGTCCCCATATTGTTATTATTGTGCCCCATTGAAGCCCACTATTGTTATTGTTGTGCCCTTATATTATTATTGTTATGTCGGCTTTGATTATATTGTGACCCCTTATACTCCTATATATAGAAAGGAGGTTTTGTCATTTACATCATCCAAGAATTATTTATTTGTGTAATGTAAAGGAGCTTTCCCCCTCAAAGAGGCTGATTTTGAAGTCGTTGATCTATCTTTTCTTCTATTTTGTGAGCTGGTTATATAACATTTGGTATCAGAGCTTTGGATTCTAGGGGTTCACTGATCCAAACAGTTCATCGTGGAATTTTCACTATAACATTTTTTATACGACATTTAAGAAGAGAAACTTAAAACCCATTTGAGCCAAAATCTTAATGAACCTCAGGTCTGATGCTAAGTTCTTGTCTTGCAATAGTTTCAGAGATATATCCAAGGAACTTAGGGTTTTTGCAGGCTCTCGAATTATATCTCAAACTAGTGACCTGGCGAAAATCGTCATAATAATCTCTTTGAGCACCTAATTGAAATTTCATTAAACATTACAGAAAGAAGTGGCCTATAGTTTTCTGCATACGGGATTCAGGTCCTAAGGTCGAAAAAATGACACGTGGCACTTCGTACAAGTTCGCTCTACTGAACCAGTCTATAATTAGGTCATTGTGGGTGATAAGGCATAACTCGTTCTTGGAGAATCCAATCTTGATCAGACATTCAAGGTTGGAAATAGGACTCATAGGGCTACCACAGGATGAAATTTCAGACCTTGGAGATCCAAAATTACAAAGATACAACAGATTCAATATCGAGCTCCTACAAAGTGAAAACAAGTGTGTAATTTTTTAAAATTTTGCATAAGTTTGGCTTGAAAAAACTAGTTTGAAGGAATTCAAAGGGCATAGTGAAGCATTATTATCATTAATTGATGCCATAAACAAAGAAAATGGAAACACCTAGCAAGCAACCTGAAATCTCTAGCATGAATCATGAAGAAGAGGAAGAAATGAAACATGATATATCAAAATTACGAGACCAAGTGTAACAAAATTCACTCTCACAAAAAGTAATAGAAACTAAGATGGATATTTTAAAGGAAGGCGTGGAAGCTAATATGGATGGTATAGAAGAAAAAATTAAAGACAACATGGAATATTTGAAGATAGGCGTGGAAGCTAAGACGTATGGTATAGAAGAAAAACTTAAAGGCAACATGGAAGATTTGAACACAGATTTGACAAATTTTCTACAAGAAATGCTTACTAATGGCGAAATGGTAATAAAGGAAACTCATGAGGATAACAAAAGAAATGTTAATCATGACTTTGTAGACTCTAATGGTGGATTGAAGACCTGCCATGTTCCAAATATCGATATGAGGAAGTTTAATGTCAAGGATCACGTACCATGGATACTACAGATGGAGAAATATTTTGATCTCCATAATGGGCAAAACACACAAAAGGTACGCATTACAAATTTATATTTGCAACCAAATCAGTTTGTATGGTATCAATGGCTTTACTCTCGTAAGAAAATTTTCACTTAGGCAATTTTTATGGAAGAAATGATAGCACATTATGAGGATACAAGAAGAAACACTTTTTTTAGCCAATTGATAAATCTCAAACAAAAATGGTTCAATGATGGAGCACATTGAGGACTTCCAAAAATAAATAAAAGGGTAAAATATATTCCAGAGGAGCATAGGATTGATGTGTTCATAGGGACTTTAAAAGATAACGTCCAACATGAGGTTCATCTTTGGGAACCCGATTCATTGGAGAAGGCATTTAAGTTGGCAAGAAAAATGGAAAGCAAAATTATGGCAACAAGGAATCCTACCACTCACAACCATAAATATGGAAGTGTTTTCGCCCCTAGCCTTCCACAACCTACAAGGTTGATACCACAACAATTGGGAAAAAAAGAGCAAAAGGGCTTTGTTACAGTTGTGATAAAAAATACACTAAAGGTGATAAGTTTGCTGAGAAGAAATTATTTTACATAGATTGTGAAGAGGAGGAAGAAAAGGAACAAGAAATGTCAAAAGAAGAGGATATATACCAGGAAAAAGTCTTAGAGAAAGAAGAAATGAATCCGACCAAAGGTTTCCCCCTCTTCGCAGGCTATAATTGCCACTCCTCAAACTATTAATATAGAAGGACATATCAAGAAGAAAAAGGTAATAATGTTGATTGATTTGAGAAGTACCCATAATTTTATTCATTGTAAGATAGTTAAGGAATTGAATTGCTTCCTATATCCAGCACTAGAGTTTTAAGTGATGATTGCAAGTGGAGGAACCATAAATTTCTCTAGAAAGTGCCATAATATAAATATATTCATGGAAGAATATGTATTGAATATCCCAATTCTTTCCATTCCAATGTGTGGTGCTAATGTTGTACTAGGAGTCCAATGGCTACAATCCTTGAGTACACTAGCTTTTAATTTTCAAGAAGTTTTCATGAAATTTTCTTCGAAAGGAAAGGAAGTTGAATTAAGGGGTATCACAGGGAAATCAGGAAAGATAATCATCTCTAACGGAATGAAAAATATTCTAAAGAAAGAACAACGAGGCGTAGTTTCACATTATGGTCTCTAGAGGTTCCCACATCGAAATCATCTATTTCTCTAGGTCTCCAAAAAGCATTGGACAATCATTATAAGGTATTTGAGACTCCCAAAGGCCTCCCACCTATTCATGATCATGATCATGCTATTCATTTGATCCCAAGAATTTTTCCTCCAAACATTAGGCCTTACAGATATCCCTATGCCCAAAAGAGTGAAATTGAACGTATGGTTGCAGAAATGCTAGAGGCTAGTATAATTCAACCTAGTCAAAGTTTTTCTCTACTCCAGTAGTTTTGGTGTAGAAGAAGGATGGCTCATGGCACATGTATCCAGATTATAAGGAGATCAACAAGATCACTATTAAATATAAATTTCCCATTCTTGTCATTGATGAATTATTGGATGAATTGAATGGATCAATTTACTTCACCAAGTTGGATCTTTTTTCAGGATATCTATAACCAATTGTTGGGAAAAATACTAGGGGGGATGAATTAGTATTTTGAACTTAGTTCAACTTTTCATTTCTTATTATGATTTTTGTATGCTACTATCATTCAAGAAACTAGTGTATGTACGCGATTGTGATGATATAAACAACATATATCCAAATAACTAATTCATCAGTTAGTTCATTAATCGATCATCCTTAAACAAAGTATCATTGCTTCATTATTCATCCATTAAGCAAAAACCATGAGCAATAAAGGAAAGATAGATCATCAACACACAAGAAATATATCAACGCACATGAACACCAGGATTTTAGGTGGAAACCCAATGTGGGAGAAAACCACTGCTACTGTCATCTTTGTCTTATTATTTTATTATAAAGGAAAACATCTTACAACATTATATTGGTTCAGACTCATACCAATATGTACGCACCCACTTGCAGAAGGCTACAACCTTCTCTCATCCTCCAGCACCCACTGGAAGGGAGCTCCAACCCCCTGATCTCGTTTACCGGTTCCTACTGGAAAGGAGCTCCTACCCCCTATACAAATTCTCCAGCTACTATTGGAAGGAATCTTTGACTTCCTCACTAAAGGCTCTGACCCTCAGCACCTCTTGTGGACCACCTTTCATAATATTTCACATTGGATCCACTCGACTCAAAAAATCAAACTTGTAGGCCACATTTCATCATATTTTTAGAATGGACCCAATTCCATCATTAAGCGCAAACCAATTAACAATTTTGAAACCAAACACCAACTCAAACATCAAATAAATCATTGAATATTATTCAACCAATGAAACAAGGGAAAACCATTGCATATCAAATCATATCAATGCACAACCATTGATAAGTATATCATACCATATCATGTTCATCACAAAACCAAATGTTGTCACTGCAAACCCTGATCAAACATATGTCAGAATGTATACGCTACTCTTCTGAATTATACCCATTTATGTATTTTCTTCCCTTGAGGAAGACCTACATGCAAAACTGAAATAAATGACACCTAAATCTGAATCATTGTCACACTGAACCAATCACTAAAACACATGCTAAATCCATCGCATATTACTAAACCAAATATAGATCTCTACATAGTAGCATAATCACAAATCAACATTCCATTCCATAACCAAATTAGTCCAACAAATATTTTCAAACACATATTATGAGAGAGACATCATTGATAGATAGAATCAGTCATAACAAAACTGATCAAATATAATCAATAACCCATACTGCAAAACCATAACATGTATACACGACTTTTACAGAGCGCAATCGCGTATGTACGTGCTTACCATTCTTAACACCTGCGTACCAATTATAAAGTTTCATACAATATATATGAAACTACTTAGAAGATGATCGACGTAACGCGACCTTTCAGAGGCAACCAAACTAGAGATCTGAAATCACTAAGTCAAACCTTCACTACAACCACAACACATATTGCGCATACTTTGCCTTCACATATCCACATCAGAGAAAGATTATCATCACAAATATATCATTGTTAGCTTAATCACAAACAAATCAAGAAAGCATATTCATTATTAGTCTTTCAGATATATCAGATCTAAGCCTCTTCCATGCTCCTTAGTGCACCCTTATTTAAAATCATATTATACATTAATAACCCATAACTTGCACACATGACACTTTGATCTCCATCTCTTTATATAGAATTAGCCTTAGCCAATACCTTAAGCCAATCCCTTATTAATGTCGTTGGTATTCTTTGACGGGATCAAATATTTGTTGTCACACTCATTACTATGGGCCAATACAATGGTAAATACCCCTGGTATTCATAATATCATGGTGCAGATTCTCTATGTGACTTCTCTTCACCTTACCTGCATATGTACGTGATATTTCTTCATAAGACATGCATATACTTTCTCACAATTTATATTGTCCATCCATCTATCTCTAAAATAATATTCCTTTGTTCTTATTACCTATAGCCTTTGCATAACCTTCATGTTGACATCTTTATCAAGTAGGTTTCCATCAAGGACAACACATTAGTCATAATGCCGACAGAAAGAAAAGACAAATCTCATCATTTTGCATATTTTGCATTGCATTTAGGGTTTTGAATGAAATTTGGAAAGTGGAGCAGTTTCATTTGAAATTTTTGATTACGAAGATTTGTTTGTTGCATTGTTGTTTGAATCTCTTCCTTCTCATAGTTAGTTTTTGATCGTAAAGTAAAGAGTTCATATTATCATGTTAGACTGCATTGTAGGGAGTTTAGGTGAACTTGTGGTGAGCCTTGAAACCGAAATCTAATTTAAGATCAAATTTAAAAATTATTGAATCAATCTTAAGGAGCATTTGCAACATTAACGCAAACATTTAGAGACCTAGGCTAGAAATGTTTTTTGGCATCTTTAATTGAAGGTTTTGTCATTTTTTATCAGCACTACATTTTGAGGGTGATATCTTGTTCCATGTACATAAGTGTATAGGATCATTCTCCACGTGCGTTCAAGTATTCGGGATGGCACTCCATGCATGATAAGCATATGGGAATGCTCTCATCGAATAGTTAGGCATTAGACAACACTACCACAGACTATGCTTCCACGTACTTTCACGTATATTTGGAAGTCCCCACTAGGTTGCTATCCTGCCATATGTAACCAAGTCAGTCTCCTTGTACACTATGATACACTGAACAAAAAATTCAGGGATATTTCCTGCCCATACATAAATCCTTGGTTTTACAAGGTGGTATATTGTAGTTCACAATTACTTGGTAAACACTTTTTCCTAGTTAACCATTTTTTGATTTATTTTATGTTGATTTCTAAAATTTACTAAACCATCGTGGAAGACAAACCCCAACAACCTTGTTGTTCGTGTAGGATGCAAAGGTTTCCTCCTTTACCTCCTGAGGTAACACCTAGACGTCGTCAAAAGAACAAAAAGATGCAAACTACCAAAACTATTGCTTCAGAAGAATCCCCTTCTGGTACTATATTTCAATTTAATCAACCATAATTTTCTCTTCCTATAAGCATTGAGCCCAATATCACATCTTTAACTGTTGGTGAGTCCCATGCAGTCAAAACTAAAAATCTTGAGACTTTACTACCTAAGGTCATTGAACTTGAATATTTTTATTCAGATACATTACATCCTGAGGTTATACAACCTAAGGAGCCTCAATTAGCTCAACCTATTACTTCAAGGGCTTATCTTTTCTTCCTCTACCTTCGATCCAACCACAACAACCTATATATCTTGATCCCGACAAAGAAATACTTCCACTTGATCTTTTGAGTGTTGAGGAAATTACGAAAGAGTCTCGACCCTCATATCCTACCCATTTAAGAGGGACTCCTCTTTATCAAACCCATCCTTTTAATACTCCTTATACTTCAATACAAGCTCCTTCATCTAGTACCCCTTGTTTCAAATAACCTTTGAGTTTCCCTTGGACGAATTCATTGGGAAGTTTAACCATGACTAAGTCAACAATAATTTCTCAACCTGTATTTGCTATAATGAATGATTCTATCGAAGTTACAACTATTTCCATGTTTGTGGCCTTTCTAGAAACCTATTTGTATGGTGGTCCATATATACGACCTAGTTATCAGTTCTTATCTGGAACCTTTTCTAGTGCAACAACCAGTCCATAGAATTCTACTTCTCCATCCTCATTTGGAATATTATCTGGAACTCTTGTAATGCGCACCTCACAACATGTTGCATCCATTGCACCCCAACCATAATTGGAGCAGTAACATGGTCCAGATGTTAGTGGAATGTGACATTTACAACAACCTCCTCGACCTTATACTAGGTACCCTCCTTGTGGGGGGAAGTTACCTCCATATAATCCCTATCCCCCATCAGGGGGGAATATGTTGATATAATGTACCCATTTCTAAATCAAATGCAACAACTTGGTGCTCATGTTGGGTTGTGTTATATTCTTTCCACAACTACCTTGCATAGTTAAATGGGTGGTTAGAAGGGGGGCGGAGCCCCCCCTTCGTTGTATCGATTGCATAGCTAGGGGGGTCACACAGGGTTTGCAGGGTGCAGGTAACCCCACTCTATGGGGTTTGAGACAATGCCCCAGAAAATATTCTTTTTGGACCCTATATTAGGTTGGGTAGACCTACAAACGGTTTTGGACATGATGGTTTTCAGTCCATGGTTTTGGACGAGATGGTTTTCAGTCCATGGTATTGGATGCTTCAGCATGAATAAATATGTATTGTAAATGCAGGTAATTTCTATACAGGTTTAAAACCTACATTTGGTATTTGAGCTATTTTGGATTCAAGGGGATGCCTTTGTTGCTGAGGGGTTTCACTCGGGCCTGTGGTAAACCCTGTTCAGTGGGAGATCTGAGGGATCAATTCTAGTGGTGAAAGAGGATGGCGAGCAGTGGAAATATAGAGATAGAGAAATTTAATGGTCAGAGTTTTAATGTTATGGAAACTCAAGATGGAGAATCTGTTGGTGGATAAAGATCAGTGGGTCACGGTAGATCTAGGTACTAAACCAACAGGAGTGTCCGATGAAGAATGGAAGAAGTTGGATCGGAAGGCTAAGAGCACAATAATATTGTGTGTATCAGATTCAATATTGCTGAATGTATCAGGGGAAGCTATGACGAAGGCTTTGTGGGACAATTTAGGGACTTTGTACCAATCTAAGTCTCTGGTGAATAAACTGTTCCTACGGAAAAAGCTATATAACTTGAGGATGAAAGATGGAGAATCAGTGACAGAATATCTGAACGCATTTAATACTGTGGTAAGTTAGTTATTATTTGTTGATATTAAAATTTAAGATGAATATAAGCGCATCAGTTTGTTCTGTTCTCTACCAGATTTGTGGGATAGTCAGGTTATTGCAATTGGTAGCAATGCAACTGCCTTGTATTTTGATGAAATAGTGTCATCCTTGCTGACGGAGGAGATGAGACGGAAAAATATGGAGAGCTAGAATGGTGATGCCTTGTCTGTACGAGGGCGGTCCCAGAATAGGAACAAAAATAAGTCATCGAGTGGGAGATCTAAATCTAGAGGGAGATCTAAATCTCCATGAAAACCTGTAAAAGTGGTGTGCTAGAAATGTGGAAAGTAAGGGTACTACAAAAGGGATTATAAATATAAAGCTCCTGACAAAGGAAATGGATCTGATGATTCTCCTTCTGTAGGGGTGAAAACCACCTTAGATGAAGGTGGGGATGTGTACTTGGCTTCTTCAAGTACACATGTAGATCATGAGGCATGGTTGATTGACTCAGGTGCATCCTTTCACTTCACTCCC